>JAOVYX010020991.1:0-16315 GCA_035668315.1 Drosera spatulata | reverse complement strand
GGCCAAGAATCAGGTTTACCATGCTCGGACAAAGCATATTGATGTGAGGTTTCACAAGATTCGAGAATTGGTGGATTCTAAAGACGTAGATTTGCGAAAGGTTCACACAAAGGACAACGCAGCAGATATGTTAACCAAGGGAGTCACAAAGATCAAGTTCAAGCGGTGTTTGGACTTGATTCGTGTCACTTCTTGCTGAATGATGTGGTGGTGCATCCCTCCATACGAATAAGGGATGCAAAGACGTGTCAGGTTATGGCATGGGAGGATCGCTAGTTGGATTCATTGGTTGTGGTGCGTCTACTCAAGCCAAGGTGGAGATTGTTGATGTTGTCTTGAGTATCCGGAGTTTTAAGGAGTATCAGACACGCAAACAAAAAGCACAGGGGACTTTTGTCAAGGTCACGGGCGTGACGGAAATAATATCGTGGGCGCAACGCCCTCCAGACCTGTTTTTATTTGCAGACCCTATAAGTAGTTTGTTTTTAGGATTTTATTGTTAGTCGACGATTCTAGAGAGGTAGAGACGATATTTTGCTGATCTCTTGAGGCTTTTGAGTGCACACAAAATGAGATTGAGCGATTAGGTTCAGGAAACGCTATAAATTACGTTTTGATAGTGGATTTCCGTTCTCCGTGGGTTTTTTCTTCCCCTTGAGGGTTTTTCCCACGTAAATCTGATGTCGTTTAATTTTCTCGCTGATTTCTTATTCCGTTGTTTCCGTATTTTGCCTCGGATAACAACACTTTATCTTGCTGAAATCTTTCTCCCTCTTCGTGTATTGCATTTACCTAAGTTGTTTTGAGTACAAGGCACCATTTTGGATATTCACTGAACTCCCCAATCAGAGAAAAAAATCACTAGTCCAACAAATAATAGCAGCTGATAGCCTAATATACTTGTTTCTTGTTGTTGGATTGCAGATGAAACTCCTGGGATCATATTAATTCTGGAACGGTAAGATTCATGTAGTCTTTCAGTCGTCTCTGATCCTTCTCACTGAAGAGAAAATTGATACCAAACAGAGCGAATAGAAAAAGAGCAACATCTTACAAACTGCAATAAGATAACCAATGGAGAATGCACACCTGCTATGGTTCGGATATGAACTGAAAAAACTCCCAGGACAGACCCGCTTCATGCCTAATGCAATGTTTTGTTCGATAGATTTTACTGGGAAATTCTGTGCAAGAGCCATGATGATGCAAAAATCAACCAAGGACAAACACCTGATAGTGGTAACATTCAAAGGCACAGCACCATTTGATGCTGATGATTGGGCAACAGATATAAACATGTCATGGAATGAGCTCCAATCAGGGGTGGGTAAGATCCATGCTGGCTTCATGAGAGCACTGGGCCTACAGCGCCGCAAAGGTTGGCCGAAGGAGGTTGACATGGGCACAGACCAGCCAAAGTTTGCCTACTACACCATCAGGGAGAAGCTAAGAACCATAATGCAGGAAAACAAGAATGCAAGGTTTCTATTGACAGGGCACAGCCTTGGTGGGGCTTTGGCGATTTGAAGGGGTATACACATTTGGGCAGCCTAGGGTCGGGGACAGACTGTTCGGGGAGTTCATGGAGGCAAAGCTTAGGGATCATGATGTGGGATATTTTCGGTATGTTTACTGCAATGACATGGTGCCTAGGATGCCTTTTGATAGAAAATCAGTGTTATACAAGCACTTTGGAACTTGCCTCTACTACAACAGCTTCTACCAGCAAAAGGTGCAGTACTGCACTCCTTCCTCTCCCGCTCGTCTATGTCGTTCTTGTATGTTATAATTATGGTCAACAAAGACAACCCATATTGTAACATAAATTAGTTCTCAAATCTGAAATTTCTTGATTCATTAGAATCCTGACGAAAAAAAACCAAGGGTGAATTGGATAGTTTCGCACGACATCCTTGCTGTTATCAGCTTTGATTCTAGCGTGCGTGTGCCTAATTTGCTCAGTTCTTGTGTCATTCAGGTCATGGAGGAGGAACCAAACAAGAACTACTTTTCAATTAAATGGTTCGTTCCTGTGCATGTCAATGCAGCCTGGGAACTCATAAGGAGTTTCACTCTTCACTGGACCAAGGGACCCGACTTCAAAGAAGGCGGGTGCTTGAGATCCTTCCGTCTAGTCGGGTTGTTCTTCCCAGGATTATCAGCTCATGGTCCTCAAGATTACGATAATTTGACTCGACTAAGCATTGATGCTTCGTCCCCTTGACAGTCAAGGCACAAGTCTTGAGCTTTGGTTAATTGTAAAAACACTTGGAAATTATTCTGGGAAAGCATCTTGAGCAACCCTTTAGATTCGAGATACGGGACTAGAGGGGTCTATTAGACTGATTAAAATACCGAGGCATAGATGATGTATTCTTAATACAGATTATGCAATGTTTGCATTGTTTTTATCGAGGAGCTCAGCCTGTACCAAACTCAAACCTACTGTTATATGCCGAGTAATGAATATTTGTGTCTTAGCATCTCTTTTCATGTTGGGAAAAGTTCGTGTATGGTGCAGCGAAAATTACCCAGCATTTTTTTCTTGTTGCGCTATAAAAATGGGATAAATAAATAACCCAAAAATAAATAAAATCGACATCAAAATTTTACGTGGAAAACCTCTTAAAAATAAAAGGGTAAAAATCACGGGACCGTTACGGTACCAAAATATCCACTAAAGAGGGATTACAAATATCGTCCCTAGACTGTGCTAGGGGATTACAATCACCAGGATAACTCTCACTAATTTTGCTTCTCTAACGGAATAAAATTATACCCGTAGAGGATATCCCTCAATACCCCAAACTGGGTATTTTTGTAACTCTTCTGGTGCTGTTTTTGTGTTTGATGTGTTGTATAAATTTCTGCTGATTCTCTTGTGCGCAATTCCCGAATGTTCATACTTCTTCTTTTGCTTAATTTGGTGGAGAAGATTGTGATTATTTGTAACAATAGGAACAACGCACTAGCATTTCAAGCCATTGTCCTTCACAGTTATGTGCCTGCCCCTCCTAAACCACGTCTAAAAGAAATCGACTAAACTTGTAAACCGCCACTCCTACCCATATCCCTAACCAAAGGCAAACAAAAAACATTCCCTACACAGAGAAGAGGATATCAAAAGAGTGCATTCCAGCAAACAGATTACACAGAATCTAACAGGAAGTAGCATGTTTGTGCTTCACGCATGAAAGGTGTTATTGGAAAATTGTTATCTATCATAGTATCAATATGCTTCTATTGATCTCATGTTTCATATTTCCCGCAAGCTGCATCTACAAAAGATGTATGCAGCACCATTCCCGTGCTTATGCTGTACAGCCACACTGTTACCTTCCAGATTCATCACTGCAAAGCCGCCATCTTCTTCGAGAATTGCCATCTGAAGGCTCCAAGAACACCGCTGACAGCAAAAACAGGGAGAAGTTTAATCAGCAATAGCCAATAGGCAATACTGCACAAACAATAGAGATGAAGTACGTAACACGGGAAGGAAAATAGCGGAATTATCCAAATGGCGGGCCCATCACAAAAGGTGAAAACCCATTGGGCCACAGGAGCCCATTCCGAGCCCAGATACGATCCGTTTCCCCGCAAGGATGATGGCAATACTGATATTATTTCGCTCTCGCAGAAAATATCTCGACTGCGTGCGCTCAACGGTCAATATACGTATCAGAAACCCGGACACGTGTAATGGAAACGTCACGAGGACCAACCCCAGCGATGCCCTTTTGGCCCCACTCCACTCCGTCTCTTTTTTCTCTCTCATATGTTGTCTTGCTCGCATCATCTGAAGTTACCTTCTCCGACTCCACCGCCGCATTCTCCGATCACCACACCCATTTGATTTAACCCCGCGTGGATCACATTTCATCACATCAGAATCCTCTCCTTATATTCCGACATGAGTTTGTAGTGTCCCCAAAATATCGGGAGGACGTTATATTTTGCAGAGTTTTGATGAAGAGGAAAGCAGTGTCTGGGTTGAGCGGCGAAGGTGGGATGGAATTATTCGTTGAACAGGAAGCGACGTCGTCGAGCATGGTAAAGATTTGCTTTTGTTAATTTTAATCTTTGACGGGAAAGACTCGTAATCTGCTGTTCTGATTGATTATGTGGGTGCTTTTGTCAAAAACATGTGTTTGATGTATGCATGTGTGTGTCGACTGATTCTGGATTTATTCGTAAGTAATGGGCTAATGATGGATGATTGAGGTTGTTTGTCATTTTGCCTTGTGTGTTAAGGGGTAATGAGTAGTTAATTAGGAAACTTAGGGTTAATGGATTTAGAGAAATGCTCGACACTGTCTTTTGCAATCTCTTTTGGTCATTTTCCAATCTATTTTTTTTTTATGAAACTCTTCATAACTATCTCAAATCAATGGATGAGAAAAAGAGTGTTGGAGAGAGTGCGCAAACAATTGCAATTAGCATTTTTCATGGATTTATCTTCATGATTCATTACCCGTATTATGTATCTTATTGTCGGAAAAGAGTACATTGACCTGCGCACCAACATGTAGCTACAGCGAAGTTAAATCCTTTGTTTCGGTTTGATTTTAAATACTTCAGGAATGCTGTAGGCATGTTTCGTTGGACAATTAGCTGTGGATTAATTCATCCTGCGTAGTTCTCGATCGCTGTCATTTTCTCAACGTAATACTGTTATTCCAGTAATTCTTCTCTATTTATTCATGGATTTCGAAGTAAAAGGCTAATGATGGATGATTGAGGTTGTCATTGCCTTCTGTTTTCAGGTGCAATGGGTTGATGATGGAAACTTAGGGTTGATGAATTTATCTTCCTGTGGGAAAAGATTACATTGATGTGCGCACCAACATGTAGTTCGAACTACGGCGAAATTAAATCCTTTGTTTTCGTTTTGTTTTTCAATGTATCATGAATGCTGTAGGCATGTTTTTTCTGGACACAACGAGCTGTGGGTTCATTCCTCCGTAGTTCTCGATCTCTGTTATTTTCTCTACGTTATACTGTTTGTTATTCCAGTAATTGTTCTGTTTGTCGTTGCTTTTAGAGAATTTTGACATCCCGTTGTTGTCAATGACTATGCCTTACTGAAATTTTTAATGAATATATGCATTTTTTTTTCTTCAAAGACTTTTACGAATCTTTTTTTTGGGAAGAGAAGTGTGTTTTTTTTTGGAACTGCCATTGTTATTTAATAGATATGTTCTATTAGCTTTGATTTAACTGCCTGATGTTTGTTTTCCAATTGCAAAATCTGACTAGTTAAAGATCATTTCGTGCATCATTGTTACATGACTTTATAGTCATATTCGCCCTGAACTGTCCTGAACTTGCATTTCTATTTCGTGCTTGCCTTCATCTTTTTTCAATTTTTGCAGACTCGATTTAGGCAAAGAAAATATTTTGTTGAAAGAGAGCTGTGATTGTAGCTATGCTTTTGAGTCTCATAGTGTTTCGGTTCTATCTGAACTTAGGGCGCATTAGGAGACAAGGAGATGCCCATTCAGTGGACTAACGAGAAGCACAGTTTATATCTCAAGTCTATGGAAGCTTCATTCGTAGAGCAGTTGTACAATTCCATAGAGTTGTTAGGTGGCCGCTGGCAAGAAGGGCAGGATTCAACTGCTGCAAGATCATCCAAAAACAATGCCTATCGAATGACAGACCAGGTTTTTTGCCTGCCTTGTGTTAATTTTTCCATCAGAATTTATGTCATCATAGTCTTATGTGGTGATTTGCTATAACTGTGCTTGTCTCCTCACAAGAGCTGCTTTTCTTCTTCATTCATGAAGTTCAAGGTTCACCGAAATGGGTCATGGAAAAGGTTCAATTTCGGAAAAGGTGAACTGCTGCGTGAAGTAAACGACGAGCATCATCTACTTCTATCGAATCCATGGATAAGACATTTCACATCTAGACGCAGAAAAGGCGTGGCACTGATGACTTCTCGAGAGAGTATTGCTTCTGGAAGGCAGCAATGGAATTACAGAATGAAGCAGTTGAGCCAAGGTTCACACAATAAATGCTCAACATACTGCAATGAAGGTATTACTTCTTGGCATTTTGTGTTATATCTTTCATTCCCTGTGTAACAAGAAAAACGGTACCAACTACCACATCATTAACATGCATATATTATTCCCCTTTTGCGGCATTTGACTTTGAAGGATATTCGAGTATTGCTTATCCTTCATATTGTTCAGCTGAAAAAATTCATGAAGAGTGTGGTATGATTGATGGAATTGTATTTGGATTATACATCTATCTGGTTCCATGTTTATTTAATTTGGAAACGGATTCCTGTTTTTTTTTTTTCTTTATATGTTGTTTCTTTCCTTTTCTTTATTTCATCTGCTGATCTAGAATTATGTTGGAGCAGAGGTTTCTGATCAGAATTTTATCAACGAAGTTGAAGAGGAAGAGGCAGATGATAGTGCTTACAGGAGAAAAAAGCTAAAGACTTTATGATATCAAGCTTTGAGGAGCGACCAGAAAAAGTAAGAGTTAAGTACTTGAAGAAGTTCCCTGTAGACAAAAATCAGATTATTGAACACACATATTTCATCTTGTAAGCACACTATTACAGTTTCAGGTACTCCCTCAATTTCCCTCTTGGAAAAATCTGATACGAACGATTATTATTATGCTAGCTGCTTTTAATATGTTTACTCTCTTATAACTATGTGCCTCTGATTTTTACCTATTTAAGAAATGCCTTTTTCCTTGCAGGTTAAAGAAAATGTATACGAAGAGTTATGGAAGGCTATGGCTTGCAGTATGTCTTGCATTCAGAATCTGTTCTTACTGAAGCAAAAGCTACGGTTTTTTTGTGATTAGAAAGTAGAAACTAGAAGGCACATCTTGATGCTGTAGAAAAAAGTGTCTCAATCTGTTTATTGCTGATCACTTTTCGAGCTTGTAAACGTTGTATCAGAGGAAATGAACAAAATCTGGATTTTATGATATATTTTTCTTTTGACCGCTTTTTGCATAATATCCAGCCTTTTTTTCAGGATTATGAGGAGCTCCAAATCAATCAAGTTGGAGCTGTGATGATTTTACTATACGAGGAATTTATGCTAAAAAGACCCACTTCAATAGTCACTAGTTACATCAGATCAAAATCGCTTGAGTTTGACACGGGAAAAACATGTTAAAACATTTATCTGTCAATCCTGCGACTTACTTCAGAAGATCTCGCACTGTTTCATCTCTATGTTTTTTATCTTCCAATCTTGGTGGTTGTTAGCCTGGTCAGCATATTTTACTTGCAGCATTGTTGACATTGAGCCTGATTAGTGAAACACCTATTATTGACGCATCACCTATTATTGAATATCTATTATTGGAGTTTAGGAGAGCCGTGTACTTCTCTATTTTGGCACCGATTATTGTAGCCAAGAACTTTGCCCTGACTTAGCTTCATTTCGTTTATAAATTAGTGCGTGTAGAGGAAATGATCTATGTACTACAGATACATCAAAAACTATCTCTTGTAATCTTCTTCTCAAATAATGATTCGTCGTCGATTGTGGTGATCGTGGGTTTTTCTTTCGGTTCTCGGGTTTCCCACGTAAAAATCTATTGTCTCTTTTTGTGTTTGTATGCGATTCAATCCTAACACAGCATGTTACAAACGGGTCTATTAATTACAACACAAATAATAATAAGTGCGCAAAATAAATGAGACAAAGATTTTTACGTGGAAATCCTTACGGGAAAAATCACGGGCGCTCGTCGACGATGAAGATATCCACCAATCAAATGAGGAAATATAAAAGGAACAATGCGAATACCAAGAACTCGTAACAAGTAACTAAACACCCTCACTTTAATGTGTTTAATGTGTTTGTAAATACCAAAAGCTCCAAAGCGCTTCTCCTGCTATCCTTCCCTGCCTCTTGCACTTGCTCTCATTCCCCTTTTATATAAGCAACTGCTCACACGGAGCAAAACGAGGACACGCTCACACGGAGCAAAACGCGGACACGGATGATGGAAGTAATTTGAGGCACACCAATATGGACAATTGAATTGTCCAAGTCAACATCAACAAATCTCCACCTTGACTCAAATCAATTTCATTGTCGTCGAACAACCTCCACCTAAGTTTCAAACGAGCCTATCTACCCTTCACTCCTAAGAGTATCAGGCAATGACGAAACTTCGAAACAGGAACTGGTTTCGACAACATATCTGCTGGATTATCTGTAGTCGCAATCTTAACCACCTTGACATCTTTAACGTCCCGTACAAAGTAATAACGGATGTCAATGTGCTTAGTCCTCTCGTGATGCATCTGATCACCGGTTAAGTAAATGGCTGATGAACTATCACAATGGATCACTGTGCTATCTTACTTCAGACCTAAGTCAGAAGTCCAATTCCTCAACCAAATTGCTTCCTTCACAGCTGACGCAATAATCATGAACTCTGCCTCTGTAGTGCTCAAGGCTACAGTATCCTGCAAAGTTGCCTTCCAAAAAACTGGCTCACCACAGAAAGTGAATACATACCCTGTAAGTGACCTCCGACGATCCACATCTCCAGCATAGTTTGAATCTGAGAACCCTTCAACATTGTTGTTGCCTCCACCTCGCTTTGCATCGTACACGAGGTTTAATCCCGATGAACCCTTAAGATACCTAAGGATCCACTTCACAGCCTGCCAATGACCTCTTTCAGGTTTGTCCATATAACGACTAACAACTGACACTGCCTGTGACAAATCAGGTCGAGTGCATACCATAGCGTATATCAGTGAACCAACTGCACTCACATAAGGCACTGAGGCCATACTCCTCACTTCATCCTCAGTCTTCGGTGAGAGATTCAAGGATAGTTTGAAGTGTGCTGTTAAGGGAGTAGAAATGGGTTTGGCATCTTTCATGTCAAATCTGTGTAGAACCTTCTCAATGTACTTTTTCTGGCTCAAGGTGAAGACTCCACGTTTCCTATCCCTTTCGATCTCCATGTCCAAAATCTTCTTTGCTGAGGTGAGATCCTTCATATCGAACTCACTATTGAGTTTCGCCTTCAACCTGTTAATAATCCCCTTGCCTCTACCAGCGATCAACATATCATCTATATAAAGCAAAAGATATATCTGACTCCCATCAGGTTGTTGCTGATGATGCACACACTGATCATACGGGCTTCGTGTGTATCCAATACTTGCCATAAAAGTGTCAAATCTGTGATACCATTGTCGGGACGACTGCTTCAATCCGTACAATGAATTTTTCAAAAGATAGATTCGGTCTTCCATTCCTGGCAATGAAAAACCCTTTGACTGGCGCATATAGATCTCCTCTTCTACCTCACCGTATAAGAATGCCGTCTTCACATCCATTTGCTCAAAGTTCAAGATCGAACTTATCAACCAAAACTAGAAGAACTCGAATAGAAGCATGTCTGACTACAGGAGAAAAAACTTCACTATAGTCAATACCTTCCTTCTGAGTGAAACCTTTAACCACCCATCTGGCCTTGAATCTCACATCGTCACCATTGCCTGCTTCCTTCTTTTTGAACACCTATTTGCACCCTACGATGCGCTTTCCCTTCGACAAGTGAAGTAGAGTCCAAGTGTTGTTCTTGTGAAGAGACTCTAGTTCCTCTTCCATAACCGCAGTCCACTAGGCACATTCCGAACTAACGACGACCTCCCTGAATGACAAAGGTTCATTCTTAACTGCCGCGCTAACAATGTGTGCATATGTCACCAAATCTGAATAGCCATATCGAACTGGGGGTCTGATCTCACGTCGTTCCCTGTCACGCCTAAGTTGGTACTGCTGTAGAGTGGCTCCCACTTGGATTGGATATGGTGGTAGTCGTTCCACTCCTGGATCTTCTGCTTCTTGAACTGGCTGCAAAGTATCAGTGGGAATGTTGGGATCTGAGGAGTCCCCATCCTAATGCTCCACCTCCAATATCGATCTCTCGATTGATCGTGTCTGCTCCACCTGCTGCTGAATGCTCCCTTGTTGTCCAACTTTCTTGGATAACATTGACTCCTCGTCAAATGTGACATATCTGCTGATGATGATTCCAGGTGACGATGGATCATTAGAGTACAATCTGTATCCCTTCACATCTGGCTAGTATCCAAGAAAGATGGTCTTCTTGGTCCTAAGTTGTAACTTTTCTTCGCTGACATGATAATATACAGGACAACCGAAAATACAAAGGTTGGAGTAATCAGCGAGCTTATCAGACCAAGCCTCATAAGATGTTTTCATCGATAATGTTGAGGAAGGTGACCTGTTTACCAAATAATAGGTCGTCATAACTGTTTCAGCCCAAAACCTCTCCTTCAGCCCGGCTCCAATCATCATGCACCAAGCCCGCTCCATGAGCATCCGGTTCATGCGTTCTGCTACCCCATTCTGTTGGGGCGTATAAGTGACAATGCGATGCCTCACAATGCCTTTGTCCTTGCAGAACTCCAGAAATTGTTTGTTCACAAATTCCATCCTGTTGTCGGTTCGAAGTCTCTTGATCTGCCTACAGATTTGTGTCTCAATCAACTTCAACCATTCCTTGAATGTCTCGAATACCTTAGATTTTTCTTTCAAGAAATATATCCAAACATAACGGGAGTAATCATCGATGAAGGTCAAAAAATACTTTTTACCTCCCATCGAAGCATGCGGAGATGGCCCCCGTAAATATGAGTGAATGTAGTTGAGTGTCCTTTTCGTTCTGTACATCGCACCTCCAAACGACGCTCTCTTATGTTTGCCGAGAACACAACCCTCGCAGAACCTGAGCTTCTGTGTCTTCAATCCTCCAAGCAAGCATTCTGAAGTCAGAACATCCATCCCCTGATTGGCTATATGCCCAAGCCGTATATGCCACAACTTCATCTCAGAACTAACCTCACCATCACGGACGGACAATGAATTTGTAACAGCTGCAACCCCATCCTGTGTCGCGTCGATCAAATAGTACAATCCAGCACGAAGTCGAACCTTTATAAATACCAAGCGGTTCTCCTTAACCTCCATGTCCCCATCCTGAGAATGATAGGAACATCCTTCACGATCAAGGGAACCCAAAGAGATAAGATTCCGCCTCACAGCTGGAACATATCGAACATTTTTCAATGTTCGTACAACAACATCCCACATCCGTATATGAACATCTCCTACACCAAGAATCTTACAGGTAGAATTATTGCCCATAAGAACTACGCCGTTATTGGACTCAACAAATGTGATGAACCACTCCCGATGCGAACAAATGTGAAAGGTGCAACCGGAATCCATCACCCACTTTGAACTAGATGTTATCATGGACTCCACGACGGATGCAAGAACGGTCGAGACTATCTGAGTCTCGACAATACCTGCGACTGGGGCTTCCTTCTTTTTTTACTTGTTTTTCAGTTTAGGACATTCATTCCTCTAATGTCCCTTCTGATAACAATAGTGACAAGAGCCGGATTTCTTCGAGCTTTTACTCTTCGATCGGCCTCTGAACTTATCCTGTTGTCTTTAATCATGTCTCCCTTTGATAAATAGTGCATCATCAGAGCTTGAGGGCCTGGACGATTCCGAGAGCTGGTGTCTCAGCTGGGTACTGGTCAAAGACGTCTTAACGTCTTCCAGTGATAAAAAATTCCTACTATGAATCATAATGTTTACAAAGGCCTCATAACTACTAGGGAGAGAACACAATAGAATGATCGCCACTTTTTCATCGTTGACGGTGACTTCAACATTTTTCAGACCAACAAGGATAGCTTGAAACTCCGTCAAGTGCTTTTCCAATGAGGTGGTCAATTCCTTCATTTTGAACGAATGAAGACGCTGCCTCATGTACAAACGAGAAATAACAGATTTGCTCATGTATAAACCGGACAACTTATCCCAAAGAGTCTTGCTAGATTTTTTTCCAGGACGTTCTGAAGAACATTATCAGAAAGACACAGCTGTAAAGCCGTACGCGCCTTCTTATCCATCTTCATCTTTCATTTCTATCGGTAATTGATCAACACCTTACAGAACCTCTTCATTTCCTTCTCTGGGTTAATAACGCAATGAAATTCACTCTCCAAAGTTCAAAATTATTTGTGCCATCAATTTTTCCACATTAAATTTCATAGGCGTCATCGCGCTTAAAATTTCCCCCAAAACACTGTTCATTGGAAATATTGTTCCTGTCGGAGTACTGTTCCTCGAAACCCTGTGTAAACAGTACATATGTTCGTACACTGTTCACCGCACTGTTTGAGAACTGTGGATCCGAGGGAAAAAATTATTTTTGTGAAAAAACGCAAAAAACTAACCCGTAAAAAATATAACTTAAAATCCTAAGCTTAACAACGTTCGTTTCTAAGCCTACGTGGGCGAACCCGATGTAGGAAATAAGGATTGAAACGTTCCAAGCTCTAATACCAGTTTGTTACGAATGTGTCTGTTGATTACAACACAAACAATAACAAGTGCGCAAAATAAATGAGACAAGATTTTTACGTGGAAACCCTTGCAGGAAAAACCACGTGCTGTCGCCGACAACGAAGATATCCACTAATCAAATGAGGAAATATAAAAGAAACAATACGAGTATCAAGAATTTATAACAAGTAACTAAACACTCTCATTTAAGGTGCTTAATGTGTTTAGTGTGTTTATAAATACCAAAAGCTCCAAAGTGCTTCTCTTCCTCTCCTTCCCTGCATCTTGCACTTGCTCTCATTCCCCTTTTATATAAGCAACTGCTCACACGGAACAAAACGCGGACACGCTCACACGGAAAAAAACACGGATGCATTCATACGAAACAAAATGCGGAAACGGATGACGGAAGTGATTTGAAACACACCAATATGGACAATTGAATTGTCCAAGTCAACATCAGCACAGCATATGATTTATTTTACTTCAAATATGATGTGTTACCATGCAGTATCTTCCTTTTTCCATCTAAAGGCTGCAATTTATGTTGGAAAAGTATCTAATGATAGAGGAGATATTTTTGTCTATGTGATGGAGGTCTGATTTCTTGTTCATTGATTAGTTCAGGAGTGTCTTACTACTCTTATCCACGTAGTATTTCATTAGAGCCAGGCTTCACTTGAAGTGCCTATACTGAAGAATTTCTTTATTGGTTACTGGTGCAGTCAAGTTCCATTACACTGTGCTGATATGGCTGATGCTGAAGATGACAAAAAGCGAGGATACGAGGTCGATCGTGATCTTGCTTTATTGACTAGCGTATCTCGGACCGGCATGGTCGGCTGGTTGTGTCCAAAGTTTAACCCTTACGTGGATCAGGAGAGAGCCACAATGTTCCTGTTTAACATTGATGCTTTAATTGTAGTACTTTGTTTTGGTGATTCTTCTGCTGAAAGTTAACAATGAAAGATGTATCTCAGTGGGTTTGTTTTGCAGGATATGCAAATCTTTGTTGGACGGATGTGGCATTCCATGGCAAGTTTCCTCCGCTGACATGTTTCGTCAATCAGTCTCGCGACTTCCTTGAAGAAATCAGTACGTATGTTGGTTCAACATCACGGCATCAATATCAGTCCTCATTTTGATTCCCGTTTCACCTTTTATTGTTGTTCAATTTTAGTATCTCTTTGTGATTGATCGGGTTGCGGTAAACATCTAATTTGGAGATGGACGAAAGCTCAGTTCTGGTTGTCGATTGGATTCTTTGTTTCTGATAACCATATACACCGACAGGATGGTTTCTGTTGAAGAAAATACCAGTATTCTCATTTGTATTTCGCTTTCATGCGCATGCAGCATAGTCAAAGATAAGAAGAGATATATCCTGGTGTGGCTTTTTCGATATTCATCGCCCTTCTTGTTGATGGTGATGTGCACTTTTTTTTTCTCATCATGCTGGCGTGCTTGATCATGTGTCGCCTTCATCATGCGGAACCAGCACGCGTCGCCTTCATCATGCGGAGCTGCTCTCTGACTTTTCTCTTTGTTTTTTGGTACATATGTGGAAGGCTGACCCTGTGGAGAGAGAGAGCATAAGAAAGAAAGAAGGAGAAAGCTCAAACGAAGAAGAAGGCAGTGTTAGTCGGTGCTTTTGGAGATTTCTCTTTCACATTGAGTTACACATATATTAAACACATAAAAAGTTTCAGGGATTTGTATAAGAGATTGTTATCTCTATCCCTTATTATGAGACTCTTTATGTTCGGTGGAATTCTCTTATATCTCCTCTTTTGATTAGTGGACTCTTTGTCGTCGACGACCGTCCGTGGTTTTCTCCCTCAAGGGTTTCCATGTAAAAATCTTTGTCTCATTTATTTTGCGTATTTGTTATTGTTTGTGTTGTAATAAACAGTTCCGTTCGTAACAAACTGGTATCAGAGTTTGGAACGTTTCAATCCTCATTTTCTACATCAGGTTCGTCCACGTAGGCTTAGGAACGAACGTTGTTAAGTTTGGGATTTAAGTTATATTTTTTGCGAGTCAGTTTTTTGCATTTTTTCACAAAAATAATTTTTTTTCTCTCGGATGAACAGTGCAGTGGACAGTTTACACAGTGTTCTGATGAACAGTACTCCGGCAGGAACAGTACATGAGGCAGCGTCTTCATTCTTTCAAAATGAGGGAATCGATCACCTCTTTGAAAAACCACTTGACGGAGTTTCAAACTATCCTTGTTGGTCTGAAAAATATTGGAGTCACCATCGACGATGAAGAAGCGGCGGTCATTCTGTTGTGTTCTCTCCCTAATAACTATGAGATCTTTGTGACTACTATGATCCATAGTAGGGATTTTTTGTCACTGGAGGACGTTAAGACGTCTTTGACCAGTAGCCAGCTGAGACACCAGCTCTCGGAATCGTTCAGGCCCTCAAGTTTTAATGATGCGATATTCATCAGAGGAAGATAAGATCAAAGACAACAGGATAAGTTCAGAGGCCGATTGAAGAGTAAAAGATCGAAGAAATCCGACTCTTGTCATGAGAAGGGACATTGGAGAAACGAATATCCTAAACTGAAAAATAAGCAAAAAAAGGAGGAAGCCCCAGTCGTAGGTATTACCAAGACCCAGACAATCTCGACCGTTCTTACATCCGTCGTGAAGTCCATGATAGCATCTACTTCAGAGAGGGTGATGGATTCCGGTTGCACCTTTCACATTTATCCGCATCGGGAGTGGTTCTTCACATTTGTTGAGTCCAATGGCGGTGTAGTTTTTATGGACAACAATTCTACCTGTAAGATTCTTGGTGTGAGAGATGTTCATATACGGATGTGGGATGGTATTGTACGAACATTGAAAAATGTTCGATATGTTCCAGCTGTGAGGCGGGAACTTATCTCTTTGGGTTCCCTTGATCGTGAAGGGTGTTCCTATCATTCTCAGGATGGGGCCATGGAGGTTCAGGAGAACCGTTTGTAATTATGAAGGCTCGACTTCGTGCTGGATTATACTATTTGATCGGCGCGATGCAGCATGGAGTTGCAGCTGTTGCAAATTCATTGTCCATCCGTGATGGTGAGGCTACTTCTGAGATGAAGTTGTGGCATATGCGGCTTGGGCATATGGCCAATCGGGGGATGGATGTTCTGAGTTCGACAGGCTTGCTTGGAGGATTGAAGACACAGAAGTTCGGGTTTTGCGAGGGCTGTGTTCTCGGCCAGCAGAAGAGAGTATCATTTGGAGGTGCGATGCACAGAACGAAAAGGACACTCGACTACATTCACTCAAATTTATGAGGGCCATTTCCGCATGCTTCGATGGGAGGTAAAAAGTATTTTTTGACCTTCATCGATGATTACTCCCGTTATATTTGGATATATTTCTTGAAAGAGAAATCTGAGGCATTCGAGACATTCAAGGAATGGATGAAGTTGATTGAGACGCAAACCGGCAAGCAGATCCAGAGGCTTCGAACCGATAACGGGATGGAATTTGTGAACAAGAAATTTCTGGAGTTCTGCAAGGACAAAAGCATTATGAGGCATCACACTGTCACTTACACACCCCATCAGAATTGGGTAGCAGGACACATGAACCGGATGCTCATGGAGCGGGCTCGCTGCATGATGATTGGAGCCGGGCTGAAGGAGAGGTTTCAGGCTGAAGCAGTTATGACAGCCTATTATTTGATAAACAGGTCACCTTCCTCAGTATTATCGATGAAAACACCTTATGAGGCTTGGTCTGGTAAGCTCGCTGATTACTCCAACCTTCGTATTTTCGATTGTCCTGCATGCTATCATGTTAGCGAAGGAAAGTTGCAACCTAGGGCCAAGAAAGCCATCTTTCTTGGATATCAGTCAGGTGTGAAGGGATACAGATTGTACTCCACTGATCCATCATCACCTGGAATCAT
>JAOVYX010020990.1:0-45433 GCA_035668315.1 Drosera spatulata | reverse complement strand
GAGCAAGCATTTCCAGGAGTCAAGCCAACCATGTTGATGCCCCAATTGTTGTAGATTTCTCCTCTCGTGGACCTAACGATATAGCTACAGAAATTCTGAAAGTAATCCGGCTATCTTGATACCTTCAGAATTTTTGCTCTCTTTCTACTCTTATATGATCTCTTAATCATGCTTTTGAACTCCAGCCGGACATAACTGCTCGAGGAGTGGAAATCTTGGCAGCATATTCTCCAAATGCTTCTGTTGAGGGTTGCGAGCTCGATAAAAGGTCTGTCAACTATAGCATATTGTCGGGCACCTCCATGTCTTGTCAACATGCCGCTGGAGTCGCTGCTTATATAAAGTCGTTGCATCCAGATTGGTCTCCCTCCGCTATAAAATCTGCTCTTATGACCACAGGTAGGCCTCATTTGGTGCATATTGTTCTCTTAATGGATATCTAAGGACTTGCAACTGCTATTCCACACATACAGCAATGAACTTTGGTTAAAAAAAAAAAAAAAACATTTTCCGTGTGAACTTGTGAAAATTGTCCAGACGACGAGGATTTCAATTGAATGGTAGAATCATTTAATTGGTTTTCCGTTGTCTTTTACTTCTATTGATGTTCTTTTTAGCGCGACCAATGGACGCAATCAAGAACACGGATGTGGACTTTGCGTATGGTTCTGGGCACATTGATCCTCTCAGAGCTATTGATCCAGGTCTTGTTTATGAGTCCTCTGAAGCCGACTTCATCAGCTTCCTTTGTAACATGGGATATGATCCGAAGAAAATCAAACTAATATCAGGGCACAAATATACTTGCCCCAAAAAGCAAGGGGACATCTCGTCAACGAGACATCTGAATTATCCTACCATGGCAGGCTCAGTATTGCCACAGATGCCCTTCAGGGTCGAGTTTCAGAGAACTGTGATGAACCTTGGGCCAGTGATCTCACCAGTCTATTCTGCTAGTATCTATGAAAGTTCCAGAATCAACGGGTGCTACCAGAAACTATATCCTTCAATGAATTCAGAGAGACGAAGAGGTTTGTGGTAACCGTGACAGGAGAAGGACTGAAAGCAGGAGAGTTTGTGTCTGCTTCACTTGTGTGGTCTAATGGCGTTCGCTTTGCGAGGAGTCCCATTATCTTGTATGCCAAGGATGAAAGTGATGAAATTGTAACCAAGAAGGTGTAACTTGTATGTCATAACCCTGTTGATTTGGATTGATATAACACAACAAAAATATACCTTATTGGGAAAATGTCAAGTAAAGACAACGGAACGTCAGTCTCCAAACAGGCGACCGCCCCCAGGTAATTGTTGACAGATGACACGTCGGCCATAAGAAAGGCTGCTCCCAGCAAACCGGAAGCCGATGGCAGTGTCCGACAGGGATAAAATATTCATATTTGGTTCACCTTTACGACACTTGAACAAAGCAAAGTATCGGAACTTCTTTTACGAGTCACAGCTATGACATGCAAGCAACCTAACCTAAACGGCCTGCAGATATCAGTTTGGTTCTATATATATGACGCGTCGTTGATGTCGCAAAAGATAGCGTACTGTCTGTAAATTGAAAAAGTTTATATTATAAATTGTTGAATGTATACAGATTAAATTTTAGTGGTAAAATACATTAAAAATTTGATTGTATACTCATCAACTTACAGTATAGATGTTTCAACTTACAGTATAAATCGTCAACGTACAGTATTTACAGCGGTCATTATGCTATCTTTTGCAGCACGAATATATATATTCGGCACGTCGGTGTTGCAAAAGGCAGCGTACTAGTTACTGCAAACTATAGGTTGAGAAATTTGTACGGTAAGTTCAAAAATTTATACTGTAACTTGTTGAATGTATATAAGTCAGATTTTAGTTATAAAATAAAGTAAAAATTTGATTGTACACATTCGTAAACTTATAATATAGATTTTTTAACTTACAGTATAAAATTATCAACCTATAATATTTACAGCAGTCACTACACCATATATATATATATATATATATATATATATAGCTTGTTCATGGTGCTAAAATGTTGCTCCAAGGGTGAGCTTGATAGGTGGAATTTTCGTCTCAAAATTTGTTGGTTCTCATTTCTTGTATGTAGTCATGAAAAAGGATGGAAGTGCTAACATTGCGCTTTTGATGCAGGGGTTTCGGTTGGATTGCTTAACGCATGAAGATCCTCTCGTCATTCTCTGGTAGGGTTTTTCGGCTTCAGTCGGCTTGTTTTTGGTCCTGTATCTAAATCCAAGGCCTAAAGTATCACTAGGTACAAATTTGGGCATTGCTGATCGATAATGGTATTAGAATCAAATGGTCTCTGTTCTTCAATTCTTTCAAGCAGTTTACCTTTCATGAAACACATTTTCTGCTATTAGTGTAGCATCTTTGCCAACCACCAAAGGGAATCTATGCCCTAGGAACCTAATACATGCCGCCAATATTTGTTTATCGACAGTGGTTATTTGTCCCGATGGCAATTCAACCCATGCCCAGTAAGGCAATTCAAATCATGCCATGTTTTAGCAAACATTTATTTATTGTAATTCTTCCTTGAGACACTTTTAACATGCATTTCTTTTCACTTTTTCTTTCATTTTCTAATGGACAAAGAAAATATATGCCATTACATGAATGTGGTTATTTATAAATGAATGGTTAAGATGTAATTACAAAGATGAATGATTAAGATTCTAACATAGCATTCTAATCTTAACCCTATATTTGTGTTGATCCTATATTTGTGTTGTTTTAATCTCAACTATTTATTTAGGTCATGCCACACACTTATGCTGTATATCATGAGGATTCTGTAAACTGTGCTTTAGCTTAACAGGACAGTAGGCGCCTTTTGGGCGCAAAATTGAGTTGGCACCTACCTAGTCGAAATATTCTTTGTAAAAATCGAAAGAGGTCAATACATTAGATGAATTTCTGTTCATTGCTTATTTAACCCACAGTATGATTATGATTCTCATGCTGCTATAAAATCAAGCCATGCCTCATCTCATTTTCCTCGTCAGTGTTCTTGATTGTTTGAGCCATGAAGTTACAAAACTCTATTCACTGTGTTTTTTTCTTGCTGATGTTTACTTTTTCTGAATGGCATGGCATGGCTGAGGAAGACAGAAAGGTAAAGCATTTTTCAGCTTCTTTGGAGTGGTCATTTTATTACAGTGAAAGTATTATGCAATCACTATTGATGAATGGTGCAGGTCTATATAGTGTATATGGGGTCACTCACTCCTCGGAATCGATACTCGCTGTCGTCAAACCACGTCCGCATTGTCAAGGGATTAGATTCTTGCAACCACCTTTGTTTGAGCTCGGCCTAACTCCAATGCCAAAAGGTTAGATCAACGAGAGAATGAGAACTTTGAAAAACTTAAGAGGGAGAATACAAATATTTGTATTGATCTTGTGGATTTTGTGAGATTATGGATTTTTGAGGGATGATTTGACAAATGAGCCAACACCTCCTTTTATACAAGTTCATGGAATGGTCTAGATTGTCTAGAACCATCTCCTAGACTTTTCTAAGTTGGCTAGAGAATTCTACTAAGACTTATGTTCCTAGTATGTATAAAGATTCTCTAGAACAAATCTTACTCAAGATAAACACAAACTCCTTAGGACATTCTAGAGAACATCCAAGAACATTCTAGAGAAATGTGAAGACTTCATTCTAGAACCTTCTCGAACATTCTAGAGAAGTATGGAGACTTCACTCTCACTCTAGAACATTCTTGAACATTATAGAAAAGTATGGAGAAGTCATTCTAAGAACATTTTAGAAAAGTGTGGACAATTCTTTCTAAAACATTCTAGAGAAGTGTGAAGGAGTCTAGAGAAATGTAGAGATTTCTAAACAATCCATCAAGTAAAATCTTAACAACTTAATTCTCCACTTAGCTCGTCCGTGACAGCATGCTGCAAGAAGTCCTCAACCAAAGGTGATGCTCCCACATTGCATGTAATTTCAACGTTCAATGTGATCATGTTCTTAGTGCTTACCGTTTGTACCCTCTGCTTGAAGTTCTGTGGAAGATTCGCTGATCAGAAGCTACACAAGAAGTTTCAATGCATTTTGCAGCCAATGCCACTGAGAGGGAAAGCCAGAGGCTGTCCAGCAAGTAATACAATACCTTTTTGGTAGGTCTTCTGCATAATAGAACTTAGTATCACATCAAAGTTGTAAGAATGCAATAGTTCCTGAATATGTCTCATTATGAAGCAAACATTTGCCTGAATCTTATATGCTTTGTGCATAGATCATACGTTTTATTTTGAGGTTCCATATTGATAGATATTTGTCCACTGCGGTCGCGATTGATGTGCTGCCAAGTACGCTGAAATGAGGTGTGCACCAGGAATGGAAGGTGTAGTTTCTGTTTTCCAAGCAGGACTCTACGATTTCACACAACGAGGTCTTGGGATTTCATGGGTTTCCCACAATTCGTGCGTCGGAATCCTGTCTTTGAAAGCAATGTCATAATCGGTGTCCTTGACACTGGAATCTGGCCATAAATAGTGAAGTTTAAATTTCTGAACGGGAAATGCTAGAAACATTTTGCAGGAAAATTATAGGTTCCCGAAATTATGTATTAGGAGGCTCGGTACGGGACCAAGATGGACAAAGAACTCACACTGCCTCCTGGCAGGGAGATTAACAAAGAACGCAAATTATTATGGACTCGGACAAGGTACTGCAAAAGGAGCGGTTCCCTCAGCAAGAATTGCTGCCTATAAAGTTTGTGAACCCCCACCCTGCGGTTGCCCAGAATTCGCTATCATGGCTGCTTTTGATGATGCGATTGCTGATGGTGTCGATATTATCAGTATCTCAGCAGGACCGGGTTTAGCCAGTCCGTTTGACGGGGATTCAATTGCTATTGGTGCTTTTCATGCAATGGCCAAGGGCGTACTCACTGTCCAATCTGCAGGCAATTCTGACCCTGAATCATCTTGTGTCTGCAGCGTCGCTCCGTGGCTGCTTACAGTTGCAGCGAGCAACACGGATCGCCGTTACTTCAACAAGGCCCTATTGGAGAATGGAACAGAGCCTCGCGTGAGCACCACCTATGTTATGTTTTCAATTTTGTGTACTTAGCTTCTTTGCCTTGCAATTGAAGTGATTGTCCTGGTTCATACGGGTTATTCCACAGATATCCCGGGATGGAATAGGGAAAAGGTTCCTTTGCTATATGGTAAAGATATCACTAGCACCTGCGACGAAATCCAAGCACGGTAAGGAAAAGATAAGATCTCAACGCGGCAATAATCACAACTAACCAATGTTCCCATGCTCGATCAGTAACAAATAGAAAAAAAATCTAGAAAAAAAATATTATTTGGACTATATACGTTTTCATGAATTTGTTAAATCAATTTGTTAATTTCTACAGTTTTGTAACTTATAGCAACGAGATCAGAGCTCACCAGTCACCAAAATTGGCACATTTTCAGGATGTGTCAACGGATTGTCTGGACCATCACTTAGTGAAGGAGAAGACTGTTATATGTGATACAGCTGGCGACGAGTTCATGTGCTCAGTGAAAGCGGCTGGTGCATCAGGCGCAATTGTTGATGTATCATTTGAGGATGTTTCCCAGATCGTCACCTTCTCAGCGGCTGAGTTAATCTTCGATGATCTTGAATTGGTCAAGGCTTACAAGAATTCCTCCCTGTAAGTTGTCTACTGAAATTTTCATGCTGCGTGTGTTCCATTGGCATGGATTTGACTGTCTTCCGCAGGTCTCCACAAGCAAGCATTTCGAAGAGTCAACCGCAACATGTTGATGCCCCGATTGTTGCAAGTTTCTCCTCATGTGGGCCGAACTTTATAGCTTCTGAAATCCTGAAGGTAATCACTTTCTGGTGATGATGCTATTTATCAGTGGAGACTTAGCTCTTTTCCTGCAGTAAAGTGATCTCTTATTCTTTCTCTTGTACTCCAGCCGAACATAACTGCTCCAGGAGTTGAAATCTTGGCTGCTTATTCTCCAATGGGTAAAGTTACACCTTCAGCGATCCACAAGAGATCTGTTCATTATAAGATACTGTCAGGCACTTCCATGTCTTGCCCACATGTCGCTGGAGCTGCGGCTTACGTAAAGTCGTTGCATCCAGATTGGTCTCCCTCCGCGATAAAATCAGCTCTTATGACCACAGGTAGGACTCATTCGATATATATTGGTTTTGCGATGTATATCGTATGAGCTGCAACTGCTATTCGACTTTTACTGTACATGATAAACTCAAACTTAGAAGATGGCCGCTTCCTTAGATTTGAATCTAGAAGATTAGGATTTCAATTGAATACTCGTGTTGTTGTCTGAGGCTCTAAAAGGCTTCCCTTTATTGTTACACCTTGTATCCTCCTTTCCCTTGTCTTGTCTTCCATTGATTTTGTTTTTAGCACAACCGATGGATGTAGAAAATCACAAAGATGCCGAGCTTGCATATGGTTCCGGGCAATCCTGTCGCTGCTGCTGATCCAGGTCTTGTTTATGAATCTTCTGAAGCCGACTTCATCGACTTCCTTTGTAACATGGCACACGATGGGGAGAAGACCAAACTCATATCAGGCCACAATTATACTTGCCCCCGAAAGAAAGGGGACGTCTTGTCAACAAGACATCTGAATTACCCTTCCATGGCAGGCTCTGTATCCGCACAGAAGCAGTTCAAGGTCGAGTTTCGCAGAACAGTCACAAATCTTGGCTCAGTGGACTCGATAGTCTACAGAGCGGGAATCATTGCCGGTTCCGATATCAACATCACAGTTGAACCAGAAACTTATCCTTTAACCAATTAAAGGAGAAGAAGACGTTTGTGGTAACAGTGACGGGAAGGACTGGAAAACCAGCAGTTTGCATCTGCTTGAGTTGTGTGGTCTGATGGCTTTCACTATGTGAGGAGTCCCATTGTCGTGTATGCATGGGATTGATAGAACTGTAACCGGTTTGATTTGTATACCATGATCCTGTTGATATATCACAAAACTAACAATCATATATTATAGGATCAATGTCACTTAAAACGAGTACGCTGTCCTGCCAGGTTCATGTACTTAACATTAGTCTCCGACATAGTCCAAACAGACGACCCATCCACAGTTGACAGCGAGCATATGCTGCCCGCGAGCAACCTTGAACAGGGGAAAGAATCAGAATATCTGAAAGCCTGAAGTTTTTCTGCGAGTCACACAGATGACCTGCAAGCAACCTTAACAACCTGCAGATACCAGTTTGGTATCAAAATTTCCATTCTCTCGATAGCAAGCAATGAATAAATGCTTAGCTCATTGCAGACAAGATCGTCATTCTCTTCTATTCCATCACACGTCTATTTTTTATCTGTATGACCGTCATTAAAGCAATCTCCATTGTGACAACATCATCCGATGGAGCTTGAATTAGGACTCAAGATCACCAAGACTCTAGACGACACTGTTTCTACCGACTTCAGGTTCGCAAAAGATCGAGCCAGACCAGTCTTCCTCTCCACGGAGACAGACTCCTCGTTCATCCTCACCGCCCATCTCAAAGGTCAATCCCGCTTCCCCCCCATCCTATCTTCATCGTTCAACCTGTGTTTCAGTTGTTTCCATGATCATAAGCTAAAGACAATAAGGTAAAAAAAAATGCAGGTTTCAAAAGGGAAAATGTCAAGATCAGTATCAATCAGAACGGCACCCAGATTACCATTAGTGGAGCCAAGCCAGTCCAAGAGTTGGTAATGACAGGACGAGGGATGTACAAAAAAGAGCCAGAAATGAGACAATTCATGAAGAAGTTCGCAATCCCTGAGGGCATAATTCTTAATCAGATCCAGGCAAAGTTCATTGAAGAGGAATCGGCTTTGAAGATCTATATGCCCAAATTGAACAAAGGAATACGTGGAACCAGCGTCGAGGAAGTCAAGGAAGAGTTGCCGGCACCAGAAGCAGGGCCTGAAGGATCCGATGATGCAAATCCTATGGCGACATCTCCACGGGAAGATGATAGCAAAGAATATGAAATTAAGAAAGATGCTGCAACAGTTGAAGGAAATGATCCTGAAGAGGAAGCACGGCAAGCAAAAATCAAACAATCAGAAAGAGGAGGAACTGTTGATACCGAGAAACCTCCTTCAAAGAATCTGAAAACACAGGAAGCAGAGACTGCTGGCGACAATACGAGAGCTGGAATCGGAGGAAGGGAAAGTCAAAGCACAGAGGATTACATAGAAGAAGCAAAAGAGGAACACAAGAAACAAGAAAAGCGGGCAGATGAAGAAACCGTGTCGAAGAAGCATACTGAGAAGGAATCGAAGCTGTTCTCTCCTTGCTTTTTCATGGGATCGGCTTTGATTGCATCCATTGTAGTTCTTGTTGTCAGCTTCATCAGGTCTAAGCAGAGATAGCTTAAATCGAAGATCACATTTAAAAAAGGTTCAATTGTATCAAATGCTACAAGCCCTCTTCAAACCATAATATAGTTGCGGGGTTCTTTACAACGTATTCCGTGTGGAATACTGGGAACATCAAAACCGAAACAATATACTGGGAAGAGACTCATATATTTCATGCTGCAACAGCACCTTGCATATAAGAGTTTGCTTACAGTAGAGCTTTCCTACTGATAATGGAACTCACCCAACTTATTAAACGTCACAAACACACCCTAAAAATCAATGGGTATTTATTAGTTCAGAATTATTCAACAAAATTAGAACATGGGGAGCTTAACTCAGCCATTACTAGTAAAATAGAATTCTCGATTGAAGGGCTTCGTCTTGGTCCTTCATTTTTTTCTTATTTCGATAGAAAAGAACACTAGTACCTCAAGGAAACAAAGGCTGGTAGAGAAGCCCTGTATTTTCTGCAAATCCCATCATTAAGTTAAGATTCTGTACAGCTTGCCCAGAAGCTCCCTTCATGAGGTTATCGATCTGCAACACAAGATTTATAAATCTTGGTACATCTTAGCCGTCTATATACAATATTCAATCATGCACCAAGGCAAGAGCAAAATGAAGACAGTGCAAGCCGAAGAACGAAGACATACCACGGATGTAATTATAGCTCTTCCAGGAATCCGATCAGGGAAGACATTTATGTAAGAATAATTGGATCCTGTAACATGCTGAGTATAAGGTACAACTCCTTCGTCCAACACTCTAACAAACTCTTCATCCTGTGACATATACAATTCGCATTCAGTAACATCATATGGTGTACTTCTAGACAAATTCGATTGTCAATTTTTCAACCGTGATTCTATGACCAGCTCATATCACAATGTAAAACAAGAAGATATGAAGCATAAAGGAAAGGAAAAATCAGCTATTTAGTGTATTTTATTTTATTGTGAGAGCTCCCATCAAAGAGTAATTGTTGAAAAACAACCATCTCTAGTACTTCCAATCCGTTAAAAGGCTGCAGGGAAGATGGAAACATCCAAAAAAAAGTATCTTACCTCGTAGAATATCTTCAATTGTTGGTACAAATCCTCATGCGTCACTCCTCGAGACATTTCAACGTATATAGTTGATTGCATACCACGACTCTGTAATCGCATGAAAGGAAAAAGTTCATGCATCAGCCAGCCAGGTGACTGAAGCAATATGATAATGAAACGTAATTATGTGAAGAGATAATCACCATGGGCATCAAATGTGGTGTAAAGCTGACAGTAACTTTGACACCTGCGGCATCTGACAGGCCTTGTTCAATTTCAGGAACTGAACTCGACAAAGAAGAGGACCCAAGATTAGATGCTCGCTTCCCAAACTATATTCTGAAAATTATATGAGGATTGCTATAGTAGTCTTAAAGGAGTTCCATACGAACCATGTCGATGCCTAGTAACACCATATGAATGAACCCCTTTGGCTACTTCGGTATATAAGTTTGCCTCCTTGGCAGCTCGTCCTGTCCAACGATCAATAAGAATCGCATGTTCCCAATTAAAGCAGTAAGAATAATACTAGTCTACCCACCCTGCAGTAATGCACGGGACTGAAAAAAATAAAAATAAACATAAGATACATTTGTGATATTTTTTTTTATATACATATATAGAAGTATTAAATTTGACAATTTCTCTTAACCTTCTATTTGAGTGATATTTTTATCAAATATACCATTTCTTAAAATTAAATCTTGATACTTTTACTAACATTCAATTTCAACCATTGGATTACTATTAAATGATATATGAGAAAAGTATTTATGTGACTACCCACACAATTCCTTATGTGTGACTACACCATTGGATTCGATAATCAATAATTGAGATTAAAAGCTCACTTTGAAAAGAGAGAAATAAGTTTTTAATCTCAACCATTAATTTGGAGATCCAACGGTTTAGCCACACAAAACTTTGTGTGTGGCTAGGCACATAAACTCCAAACCCATAATATGTACTATTATAGTTAAGATTGTTTTTATAAACTATTATAAAGATATGATATAATTTTTTCGTTGATATGAGTTATTTTTACACATGTTATTTGATTGTTGAATCGATTTTGAATAATACAGAAATAAGATCAAACTTATTTTTTGTTTTACTTAAGTTAATATCTATATCTGCTAACATTTAAATCTCAACCGTAGTCAAGATTAAAAGATCTTAGTCGAATACACTTCTACACCCTATTTGGTTAGTATTATATATTGATTCTGCTATCCAGCAAATGCAAGCATTCTAACCTGCTCCACTCACACCAGACTTTGAATCGATGATGATGTTTTTGGATTCAATAAGATTAGCCTGCACTATAGACAAACCCAGGTTTAGCCAAAGTTAAGATTCGCGACAAATAAACAAAAGTTGTGACATGTCTTTTTCATTTCCTGGATGCCCAAAGTAACACCCAGGATCACGTATTGAGTTTAAAACTGTGACAAGTCGTTTACACCCAGGTAAGTCCTTTAGAATCATGAATTAATGATGTTCAAAGTAACAAAGTCCTCAAAGTTGATGCAAATGAAGGCATGTGTCAACCTGAATCAATGGAATAAGAGGAAGCTGAATGGAGGTTGGATAACACCCAGGATTGGCGACCAATCTTGCACTCTGAATGTTTTTTCTCATAATCTCTGTCAAACCATAGACTGCTTCTTCCTGATTACAGAAAAGTGCCTCAGGCTAAAATACTTCGCGATCAAAAAGAAAACATGCTTGGAAATTCTTTATTCAATAAATCATCTGAACTATCTGATAAACAAACTTATGTATAACTACATCCATTTAAGATTGAGAAAGCATGAACATGCCTGTAGATGTATAGCTCGGTGAGGCTGGCCATACCATTCTTCATATTCACTAATATCTCGAAGACGGAAGTCCTGCATGAGACTCCCTAAATAAATCTGAGATTCAGAACCCTGAATACGGTTAAATATAGAGTGGGAAAGGAGAGGGTTGCTGCACAAGAATACCGCTGAAAGATCAACTATTTTCAAACTGCGAGGGAGGTTGCTGATTATATCCTGTAGAAAATGAATAAAATGCCGGCATGAACATACAATATCTCAAGGATTATATACAAGAGAGAGTTTTGTGGCTGAAAACTTGACAAGTTCACAAGCAGGTGTGCAAAATGGTATCACGTCACTCCATAAACATTTCTATACTATGAGATGACTAGGATGTCGGAGAGACCTGTGTTGTCCCATGTGGCAAACAACAAAAAACAGCATCGACTGTTGAAAAATCTGCGTCCTTGACAGCAACCAAGTCTGGTAAGTCCTGCAAGCATAAAGGAATTATCCGGTAGTATTATCATCATTATCATTGCACCAATCAATGTTCGAGTAAGTAAATAACATCCAACTTTTGGGAAGAATAAAACGATGGGAGAAAAAGAGCCATACTTGAGCGATCAAGTGAGGGAAAACAGATGTGATTGATTGACCAGCCTTTCTATCAGCAGTCATCAAGCTGACACCAAAATGCGGATGATTCGCTAGAAGACGCAGAATCTAGGCCAAACAATATGAAAAAATTATGCAGCGAATTTTCTTGACAACAATAACTATGGAAAATGATAAAAAGCAAGTATGCAATGAGAAAAGGGAGGGAGAAACAAAAAAACCTCTGATCCTGTGTAACCACTGGCACCGAGGACCCCAATGCGTACACTCTTCTGCGAATTATGAGTAATTGAAGCTACGGTCCTCTGAGCAGAAAGCCTCCATGAATTTCTACCAGGTGATTTGTCCTGTGATTCGACAGGTTACAACTTCAGAAAACCAGGAAACATTTCTGCACGCACAAGAATATGAGTAAACAGAGGACCTTAAAGCCGCAGAATTTTGCAGTACAGATAGAACCGAAAGTTGCACACGACATTCTTCTAGCCTCTTTACAACCTGACAAAAGAACACATCGATTTGAGGGTAAGAGAGTAGTACCCACTCATATTTCGTCAATGTTATCCACACCTTAAAATGAATTAACTTAAATCAAAATTGCAAAGAACTGAATTTTCAAAATGCAATGTGTACTCCATTCGAATTACATTATGGTCGCCGAATGAAGAGTGGACGTCAATAACCACATAAGCAATGAATCCTAAGCACAATTTTTAACTTCAAGATACGGATAAATTTACCAATAGACAGACGGAAAATTTTCATAATTTATCCCATGATTCACACACTGCTAGCAAGATAAAAATTGCAACTTTCAAAGTTCATCCAGCTGCTCCATTTGACTAATCAACCTTCGTTGATCACTAACCACACAATTCAAGCCCTAAAAATAATTCTCTCAACCCAAAAGCAGCAGACACCACCACCACCATCATTCTCCTATCTAAAACAAATGAGACCAGACTCGGAACAATTCGCTACGAAAACAAGGGATGGATTTGGCTACAATGCGATGAACTTACTAGGAATGGAGAGAGGCGACGGCGGAGATGGAAGGGGAGCAGCCGGCGCTAGGGTTTTGAGAGTTGATGATTTTTTGAAGTCACTGACAAATTGACAATGAGTGAAGTTGAAGTTGAACTGACTTTCTATTGAAACGTCCCAATGAGTTGAATGCATCAGTTACTGAAAATGGTCTACTCCACTTAATGGCAACAACAGCGTTCGAGGGTTTGGGTTTATGATCTAGAGAGCCGGTTTTGTGGAGAGCTTTTGTGAGATAAGTTATGAGTAATCTCGTAATTGTTGTGTCAGTGTGGTATTATCACCAGGATCGAATTTTTCTTTTCTTTGGGCATGTTAGATAACATCATTTTGTCTTACTTTTACTCTTAGACCATATTGACTTAAAAATGATCAAAATCTATTACTCCTTCCGTTTCAAAATAAATACAACAGTTTGATTTGGGGATTTATCGAGAAAAATTTTGATCTACGTCGTGGGATGATCAAACATCATTTTTCGTGAAATTATCGTGAAATGCTAATAATAATAATGATATAATTTTCTTTCATCCTTAAAACGAATAACGAATCTTCTCAATATATATATTAAATAATACAAAAATTGATTTGTTGTATTCACTCTAGGACGAAAGAAGTTAAATATAATTGTTGATAAATTAACTCTAATTATACTCTGAACTGATAGTAACACTTTCGCACACGAAAATTCATCAAGACATGAATTAATTTCACATTAGTTTCAACCATATTTAACATAGATGATCAATATATTACTAAAACTTAAGAAAATTATCCAAATCTATAATTCTGAGAAACTAATTCAAAAACATACACACGGAATTTTATTCCCCAAAATATACAATTTCATCACATTCACCTCTCTCTCCTTCCTTCTAGTGAACCTTCTCAAAAATAGACATCATCATCACCATCACCACCTCCGATCACCACCGTCGATCATCATCTCCTTCCTCATCGCAACAATATACGACTTTCCCAACAATCTTTGTCTCTTTCTTGATCAGATCTGACCACCCCGAAGTCGTCCTCGCCTTCATCGTCTCGGGCAAGGCTGGATTCAGCCGCATCGCTTCTTGCCGTAGACCTCGTACACGGACGGCCTTTCCCCGCTTCCCCTGACTTGCGCCTAGCCCCGTCGATGATGCCCCATCCTCGTCGATGCTCCCTTAAGTCGGAAACAACCGGGAAACAGCCGGAATTGGACCACCCTCAGCGAAGGAATTAATTTGTTCGAATATACGATCACTGATCCAAGATACAATCAAGTTTTCAACGAGGCGATGTCTAATCACTTGATGATGGCAATGAAGAGCATACTTAAGTTCTACAAAGGTTTCCAATACGTTCAGCGTCTTGTCGATGTATGTAACATCCCGACTTTCAACTCAACTGACACGTGGTGTTATGTCGTTATAGATACAATCCATAGCAAGATCAAATAACCCAATGGGTTTTAGGTATAGAAGTCAAGGGATTACATGTACACCAAAAATACATAATTTATAACTATGTCATTACAACTTCAAATTATCTTACATTAATCCAGAATATTATAAGACTGAATATTACATTGATCCAAAATATGTGGAGCTACCTACATGCATGATTCCTCGCTCTATAGCGCTCCAATCCCACTTCTGTCTCAACCCGAAAATAAAATCCTTCACCCGTGAATGAAAATCTCAATAACCTAGGGAGAAAAGTTCGATTTTCAGGGGATTCTCCATCGACTATGGCAAATCATGGAGAGCCCCTGAAGGAACCCCCGAGGGGAAGTGAAGAAAAAAAAAGATATGTACTTAGGCCATATTAGTCAAACAATATATATGTATATATATCATATCGCATATAAATCATATTAATTCGTATACATGTCATAATCTTTTTGTGTCTTTTCCCTGACAAGATTATAATAGGTCAATTCTGAAAGATATAACAAACTCTGAGATATGAGCGACTTTGGCACGAAGCCAACAACAACTCCGACGACTTTGACGAAAACCATGGGGATTTAACAACTGACGGGACAAGTTTTTCTCAAGCATATTTTTTTAAAATACATGATCCAATGGGTTAGTTACACCCGATTGATATGTTCGGATCTTCTACAGAAGTTGCCAGGTGGCCCATCCACCCGCGGCATCACAGTGCCGTTGCGTACACGCGAAGAGGACAATTCCTCTCCCTAGCTAGTCCCCACTTACCCGTCACCACGACTCAATCAACGAATACTCAATAGAGTTCCACGACTCTAGACATTTTTCCTTGGCGTCCAAGGTGACCGTCCTCAATCCCTATCTCAAGTATGACAAACACGATCCCATTGGATCCAAGAAGAGACGCACGACTCAACTTTACTCGACACATGGTCATTATTATGAAACTTATGTTCGTCATAGTATTTCACTTTCGCATTCAAATAAATCAACGATCATGACCATATCGATTTTATGTCATCCTTAACTGAATTTACCCAGTTTTGTTCATTATTACTGGGTTCCAATAATGTTATTGCTTTCATTCGTTAGTTCAATCATTCAATACTAACCCACCCTTACACGCTTGTTGAAAGGGTAATTTATGGATAATATATCCTTTTTAATCCCGATTCCCAGCATAAAACAATAGATGATATATAACACATATCTAGGAAGTACATAGCATGGAAAGTATATTTAGAGACCACGCATAGCTCATATTTTGCACTTCAAACATGTCTTGATATAAACTCTAAAAAAACAAACCCGATCATGTAACATATACGTTTAAGTCACGCCGGCCTAACCACGTGTTACAACCATGGTATTAAACAATTATACATGCTCCCATTTATATATTCAACAAATTCATTTATCCTGATTCCCCGATAAACATAACATTAATATCCCATAATGCTTGTCATCAATGATCTTATGTCTCTTTTACACAAATCTTATAATCAAACATAAACTGTGCTTATGACGCATAACAACATATAAACACTCATAAGCAAGCATAATCACAACCTTTCATGAAAATACAACCCGAGACATCCCAACCTTCTCCATAACCATCACAGCGCCTCATAACAATCTAATATGTCCACATGACCCTTTTATGGTCATTTTTAGTAACCAATCCTCCTCATGTTCATAAACGTTAACCCCGACAATCATCGACATCCCGATAATCTACCCATATACAAGCACACAAATGCCCATCGGTATCACCACACACCTTCCTTGAAACCCATCATGCAATTCCCATCCACCATAACCAACAAACAAAAACAATACAATTCGCATACACACAGAATCCCATCCTCGTCAGGTTGACGGTATCACATCAACAACCATACACCACAATCTTACTATCAATCACATATTTCATGAGCATTCAAGGAAGGTTTAGTGGAGGTTACCTCCGCGGTGGGTCATTCGAAACAAAACACGAGACGAAACGACGAGAACGAACAACGAGACGTCGGGCCGCCTCGGGCCTGCTGTTGGCTGTCGTCTGGGCTGGTGTCCGGGCTGCTGGCGATGTGAGGGAGCCGCTAGTGGTCGGATTTATGGCGGACGAAGACGGGCGAGGTGATTCGAGGTTCGTCCGGGGATTGTGGTGGTCGGGGTTTGTTCGCCTTGGCTTGGGACGGCCGGATCTGGTTCGCCGGCGTCTCAGGCGACGACGTGTGGTGGTTGTTGGTGGTGGCTGTGGTGGTCGATGCGGCTCGGGCGGTTGCGCGCGGGAGAGCTTCGGGGAGCCATGACTGGGGCTCGCCTGGGCTGGGATGGGCTTGCCAGTGGCGAGTGGGGACGGTGGCGAGGCAACGCGCGACGGTGGACGACGACGACTCGAGTGGTGGTTGGTGGCGGGTTAGGTGATGATGGGTTTGGTGAAGAGGAAGATAAGGATTGTGGGGTATGATTAATTCACCCCTCAAAGCATTTATCCGTATTTCGTATAATTTGTCAGTCCATAAATAATAGTTGTTGATTTAATTATGTCAAATATCTCATAATCACTTCTCGTTCAATAATATCAGATTTTCAACTTTAAATCTGTAACCCTAACGCGAAATAAAATTTATCGTTGTAACGTTCATCGTTCACAAAATTTTATTTACGCGTTCATCATATAAGTACTGTATGTATATCTTATGTTCAATATATAGTTTAGAATTCGAAATTTTTTTGGGATACTACAATGTACAAGGTCCAATAATTGGGCAGACACTGGACGTCATTGTAGCACAGTACCCAGGCTTGAAGGGAATCAATTTTGATCTGCCTCATGTCATTGCTCATGCGGTCCTTCATCCCGGTATGATATTTCATGTGATTGTAATGTTTTCCTATACGAAAAATTCTAATCTATTGTTCACTCAAGAATATGATTAATGAAACATTGATGACTGCAGATGTTGATTTACTAATGGGTACTTTTATCATTTTTAGGCGTTCTGTGTTTTGTTTAGGCGTTCTGTTTCAAACAGAGCGTCTGAACAAAAACATAAAGCACATGAAAGAAAAATGAAAACAAAACGTCTGAACAAAACACAAACCGTCTGAAGAAAAAACGAAAACAGAACGCCTATATAAAAAATAGAGCGACGGTGGTCGGATTCCCGCAAAGATTCCGACGACGATGACCGGATTCCAACGACGATGGTCAGATTCCAACTAGATTCCGACGATTGTGGCCGTATTCTGGCCAGATTTCGGCGGCGGTTGGGTAATGGTAGGAATTGGGATGGAGATGAAAGTAGGATTAGGGATTTAAATGAGATGCATGAATTATATGTTTTTACAATTTAGATTCCTTGTGTATCTTTTTTATATTTTTTTCAAATTTTTATATGTTTAGATAATTCACCCTTAAAACTTTAAAGACAATCTTTTATGTTTGGATGTTATATTGTGTTTTTTCAATGTTTCTATAGTCCTAACCCATATATTAACCTTTAGAGGTTCATAGCTATTATAAACCCATTAATCTTAATTTATCAATAAAAATATAATTATTCTAAAAACACACATTAAGCATTAGAAAACCAATCATACATCAATCATTAAAGTTCTTAAGCCTATAATCATTAAAATTCCAACCTATATATTAATCATTTGAAATCTATAACCTTAAAAACTCATTAAACCTAATTTACCAACGGGAAAAAAAATGATTGTAAAGTTATATATTTATGTAGATTATGAAATCAAATTATAAAAAGAAAATAATCGAACCCAACTTATATGAAAAAGTAAAAAAAATTCACATTATGATTTGTCATTTGCAAGGACGAAGGAGTAAACAATATGTGAAAAACAAAACCAAAACCTCACTGAGCGCAGCAGTGACCGGCAAACCCACCGACAATGGCTGCCGCAGCCAGAGCAGCAACAACATCACTCTATGTCCCATGGCATCGTCTTCTTCCTCTTCTCCGCACCACAAGACCCTTCAGCGCCGCCGCTTCACCACCGCCCTCTTCGTCTTCACCAAACCCTACGAAGACAAAGAAGAGGAAGAAGAAGAACCTGATCGAGGTGGCGAATTTTCTACCCAATTGGGGAATCGGGTATCACATGGCAAAGACACATTGGACCAACGTCTCGTACCAGATCACCAAGATCAATCTCTACAAGGCAATGAAAGTGAAGTGATTGCGTTATTTTTGTGGTGGATTTTATTTGTGAAATTAATTGTTTTGATCTTTGTGTGGGGATAGTGTGGATTTGCAGGATGGGAGGCATGGGAAGGTGTGGGGAGTTGCGTTCAAGGACGGTGAGTGATTGGATTCGATGTTGATTTTGTAGGGAAGGTTGTGATTTCTATTGTATTTGATTGATTTTTGTAGAGATTGGGGTGATTGGTTAGGGTTCTAGATTGATATGAAGTTGGATTTGGGGTTTTGATGGGTTTTGTCTTGGGTTTGGACTTTAGTCATTGCTCTTAAGAATTTCTAGGGTTTTAGTTTTATGTCAGTTTGGCTTTGCGGTTGCATTGGTCTCATCTTGGATTTGGTTTTCCCTCTCTGTGAAATTTTTTAAGGATTTTAAGTTTCCGTCCAGTTTGGCTTTGAGGTTTTGATTGACTTGGTGAAGAGTTACTAGAAATTCCTCTTATTGATGAACTCCCTAGGGTTTGAGCGTGGCGTGCTGCAATTTATGCTTCACCTATCCTTTATGACAAAAACCTTGATTGGCGATTACCATTTTGCGAGACAACAAGGGCTGAAAACTCATCTTGGAAACTTCTAATTTCTTAATTTCGTTGGACATTGTGATGCGGGGGTATCTATGTCCAATTATAAAACTGGTTAGCTACTTAGCTTGCTTAGATACGAGTGGTAGTCGTGATGAGGTGTTCTAAATGGTCTACTTTTGCGTTAACTGTATTTTTGTCCTTCCATGGTCAAGTGCATGCCATTTTCAGAATCTTCTGATTCCCATTTGACGATTATCCAAGATAAACTGGCCCCTTGATTAGTGGACTTTGCCAGGACATCAGTCTCTTGCTTTGAGTTGCATAGTTTCTTATGAGAATGTTGGTGTCTCCATATGTTTCAAAAAGTCACCATATCAAGTAGAACCTTGGGAAGTAATACTACAAGATTTGGGGGAAAAGATATTGAGTAATCTAATCCGTTGATTGCTTTAAATGTTTTGCCTTGGGTCATTTTGTCGGCCGTGTCTGCTGTTCAAGCCTATAGCCACCAAAAAGAAAAAAATGTAAACCCACTTGATTTTAACATGATTATTGCCTCTTGCATAGGTTTTTTTCATGAGGATGTGTTATCCTATATTTACTGGAGGCATACTGTAACTTGCTATTGACTCATAGGCATGGAGCTTGCTTTACTGATGGAATAGATGTAGTACAATTGTCGCTTGATTCACAAAACTAATTTGACATCACTGAAAATGTTGCAGGAGTGCCTGCTGATGCTCCCAAGAAGATCAGTGGAGTTCACAATCGTTGTTGGAGGTATCTTCCTCATCCACCGAAAGCCGTAGAAGCCCAGCCGAAACCTGAGAGTCAAGCTGCTTAAACTGGCTACGCATCAGCTGCTTCTTGTTCCTCTGCTGGTTTTAAGCTTTAATTTCATCATTCCTCTATCATATTCGGCAGAGAGGTCATGCTTAATTCTCTCAAAACTAGCTGCAGATGGATTCTGTGTTTCGTTCGTCATGTCAAGAAGGCGCATTGCAAGAGTACACGGAGGCTGTTGTTTGGGTTCATCACGAAAATTCTTATATTTCTGAACTAGTGCCTTGTACTTCTCCAAGGATCTGAATTCCATTGTGGTTGAAACCTCTATATTTCAGTCTTATTCCATCACTTTGAACACTTCTGCATCCTACTGAGTTATGATGGACTATGTCATGCCTTTTTCCATGCTTCGAAGCACGCGCATAGGGCATCCATGTGCCTGGACATGTTCATACGGGGTATACATTTCTCCGCATTTAGCCTGTGGATGACATGCATTTGTCAATCGATTTTGGTCGATTTATATGTTTCAATGGACACAAACAGTGACACTAACTCTGTCTCGTAACATTTTCCACTTTTATTACTTTTATTACCGTCAGTAATCCATTTTCCTTTTAACGTCAAATGAAATACATAACATAAAATGATATTTGGGTCTCGCATCAAAATCTAACCCAAAAAGGCCCGCTACGATCTGTGTCAGAATTCGGAGTAGTTTATGATATTGTGTCATTCGTGTGAACAGAAGAAACAATCTCAGACGCATTTTCCTGAATGAGGAACAGATTGGACTCAAACTTGTCCAATTCGGACCACATGCTATAATTGCTTTTTCGCCCTCAACCCAACTCATAACCAAATCTGGAGCAAATCAATAATCCATTCTGTCTTGTCTCCAAAGCTCATCAATGAAGCACCACCTCGTCACGCCCTATAACTAGTCTAAGCATTCACACGCTAGTTTTGCTGCTACGTACTATCTTCAATCCCTCTCATTGCATTTTCCCCACTACCTATATTCTCCACTATCAACCCTACATCTATTGATGTCTAATGAGAGAAATAAGAACGCTGTGATTCAACTGGTTCATCCACATTTCACGTTTTCATCCTTCAGGTAACCGTTTCTGATAACTGCTGCTGCTAGGTTTTTTGTTCTGATAACTGCTGTTACTAAGGCATTTGGAAACAGTCGACCATATACATCTCGTCCTCTCATGGCTTGATACCTGGGTAGTAGTAGTAGTAGTTGTTGGTATTGCTTGTTTGTTGATCGAGATACTCCGCATTATATTATGTGGTGTGATATGCGTTTTATCTGCAGGTATGTTGTAGTTGATTGCTGTGTGTTAGTGGAATTATGATCGATACATTGTTTGTATCGGTCGTGGTTATGTGATGTGTTATCGGATTGTGGATGTAGAAGAATGGATGTTCCTTAGGGTTTATCGTCACAGTATTGATTTCTATTTGTATATAGATTGGAAATTTCAGTGTAAAGTTAATATTGGTTGACTGTCCAATTTGTGTAAAGTCAGCGATGTGATCTGAAATCTGATGTAACCGAGTGGTGGCTTGACTATGGTGAATCTGTTTCCAAATAATGCTATCGACATGTAGCAACTTGCTCTCTTTCTAGTCACAGAAGGCTCTGTGATTTCCTTCGCTAGAACTTCACATGTGCAAATGCATGGAGTGTGTGTCGTTCAAGCAACTAACCAAGTAGCCTTGCGTATTTGATAATTATGGTCTGCCTTCTTGCGTTGTGTTGCTTGAATTCGTTGATAGAAGTATTTATGCGTGTTGCAAAGCCGTTTCTGCATCTCCAGTGATGGAGGTCTGCGAAACTATTTCCTGATGTTTTTTTCCCGATGAACGTATCTTTTTGTAACAGGAAATCGTACTTGGTGTCTTTGGAAGAGACAATGCTAGGTTCTTGTTATTGCTTGTGAAGAAAAATGATTTGATTGACGTGTTTTCTGCAATGAAGCCGGTTTCTTCATTTGGTACTCCTGCTCGGAAATCATGGCTAGCTGCTCTTTTCTGGGTATTTTTTGTCATCACTTTATTAAGTGGCGAAGGAGTACTATCAGCTTCCACTTATTTAATGGGGCTCGGAAGCTATGACATCACAGGACCAGCTGCTGATGTTAATATGATGGGATATGCTAATCCAGAACAGGTAACCTCCGGGCTTCATTTCAGGTTGAGAGCACGCGCATTCATTGTAGCTGAACCACAGGGGAAGCGGGTTGCTTTCGTCAATCTTGATGCTTGCATGGCGTCACAAATAGTGACGATAAAGGTGCTCGAAAGATTGAAAGCTAGGTACGGGGACCTTTATACTGCGGAGAATGTTGCTATTAGTGGGATTCACACCCATGCTGGCCCTGCGGGTTATCTCCAGTATGTTGTTTACATTGTTACGTCTCTTGGATTCGTGCGCCAGTCTTTTGATGTCATTGTTGACGGCATTGAGAAAACCATCATCGAAGCTCATGAAAATCTGAGGCCAGGATCCGTTTATGTAAATAAAGGTGAGAAATAGACGGTTTCCTTCTCCGTTCTTTCCTTTTCTACAGCTTGCTGTATGGACCTATTCTTCAGCCAGATGTTTCGTTTTCAGCGCATATGGTGTTATCAGTGATACTCGATGAATTATCTCTTGCAATTTACTTTCTCAGGTTTAGTGCATTCCCCTGACATTCACTTCTATTCTGATGCTGGCTTTTTTCTTGCAGGAGAGATTCTTGATGGCGGTATCAATCGCAGTCCTAGTGCTTATCTAAACAATCCTGCTGAAGAACGGAAGAAGTACAAGTACGATGTCGATAAAGAAATGACCCTTCTGAAGTTTGTCAGCGATGAATGGGGCCCAGTTGGCAGCTTCAGTTGGTTTGCAACCCATGGGACTTCCATGAGCCGCACAAATGAGTTGATAAGTGGCGATAACAAAGGAGCAGCGGCACGGTTCATGGAAGACTGGTTTGACGAGGATAATTTTGAAAGTCGGTATTCAGATGAATCAGCAAAGGTGGAAATTCCTCGAAGAGTTTCCAGTATTATCTCGAGCTATCATGAAAGTAAGTAGGTGCAGGTTTAATCTATGACAAACTTTAGACTAGAAAATAGCCAACATTTCATTGGCAGGACTTCTATCTACATTCGGTGTTCGATCATACAACTCCATGTGTTCTATCTACTTGGTTCTTTTGAATGCTGCTTAATGTGTTCTTCCTTTTTGTTTTGTCATCGCAGATCATGAATTGCTTGAGCTTGCTGGCTACTTCAATGCTTCTTCTGGTAGAAAAGTGACCAAATATTTAAGTGTTTCTAAGCGAGTTAGAAGTGCCCTTAGACAGGGAAATAAACCCAAATTTGTGGCTGCCTTCTGCCAGTCGAATTGCGGTGATGTTAGCCCAAACGTCCTCGGTGCTTTCTGCATTGATACAGGACTGCCTTGTGATTTCAATCACAGTACATGTGGCGGGAAGAATGAATTATGTTATAGCCGTGGACCAGGGTGCGTACCTCATTCCTTGATAACACAAACATCTGCTGATGTAATCGCTCACTGGTGCAGAATGCTTAATGCACTAAACTTATGTGTTGATATCGTGGCAGTTACCCTGATGAATTCGAGAGTGCGCGTATTATTGGGGAAAGACAATACAAAAAAGCTGTAGATCTTTTCAATACGGCCACTAAGGAGCTAACGGGGAAGGTTGATTACCGTCATGCATATATCAACTTCTCTACGCTCGAGGTATCTGTTCCTAAACAGGGAGGTGGTAGCAAGGTTGTGAAAACTTGTCCTGCTGCTCTCGGCTATGCCTTCGCTGCTGGTACCACGGATGGGCCCGGAGCTTTCGATTTTAAACAAGGAGAGGTCACGGTATGCTACAGATTCTGGCTTTCACCAATGCTCATTGCGAAAAAGTTTGGTTTTTGTGCCGCATACCTTAGTGTAGTGTTTTCTTGCCATCTCAGGGTAATCCATTTTGGAATTTGGTACGTGATTTACTAAGAACTCCGAGTAAAGAACAGATAGAGTGCCAAAGCCCAAAGCCTATCCTACTTGACACGGGTGAAATGAAGTTGCCATATGACTGGGCGGTAAGCTGGGTTATATTATGTATGTAACCTGTGTTTACGCCATGATGTTTGCTCATCAGATATGCCGTTTAATTAACTGGTCCATTTATCGGTTTTGGTTAAACCATATTAGTATTCATATACCACCTACATTATCACATTTGCGCTCATATGATTATTGCGGAAAGGTTTGTGGTTGCCTTCTTTTTATTATAGCAAAGCCTCCCTCTTACGCATAAACTTGCTGATTTTGCAGCCATCGGTACTTCCAATCCAGATCTTTCGGATAGGGCAATTTATTATCCTCAGTGTGCCTTCAGGTCGATGCCATAAATGACTTTGCCGTCTCCTTGACTGTTCTCCTCCTCCATTTAGCAAAAATAACACATTTCTCTTCACATATGTCAGAGTTCTTGACATAATATTTGCTTTACTCTCAGAGTTCACTACGATGGCTGGCAGGCGCCTCCGAGATGCCATCAAGATAGCCCTTTCACAGAGTGGAGAATTCAGTAATGGGATTCACATAGTGATAGCAGGATTGACTAACTCATATTCTCAGTATGTGACTACCTTCGAGGAGTACAAGGTGCAGAGATACGAGGTTAGTCTGCCAACGGCTTTCTTTTGGCTTGCTATACTTGCTGAAGCATTGACAACCATTGCCGAAGTTTGTAGTCCTACCTTTGCAAACGACCTTTCATGATGAGACTTGAACTCGTGGACTAAGACACTCTTGACATGACCTCGGCCCAGCATTCTTAGTCTGAATCTCTCTAGAGTTCTGAATCTTTGTCTTCTGCAGGGTGCATCTACGTTGTACGGTCCACACACACTAAGCGCCTACATTCAAGAATTCAAGAAACTCGCATCCGCTCTCATTACTAGTAAATCAGTTCAACAAGGTCCTCATCCCCCAGACCTTCTCAACAAGCAACTGAGCTTCCTTCCACCTGTTATCCTCGACACGACCCCTCCAGGAGTCAACTTCGGTGATGTCAGCTCCGATGTGCCCAAGAACTCGACCTTCAAGAGAGGCGACATGGTGGCGGTCGTGTTTTGGTCAGCCTGTCCAAGAAACGATCTTATGACAGAAGGAACATTCTCCCTCGTCGAAATGCTCCAAGGAAAGGAGACCTGGGCGCCTGTTTATGACGACGATGACTTCTGTCTCAGATTCAAGTGGTCTAGACCCTCGAAACTTAGCCCGGAAAGTCATGCTAGGATCGAATGGAGAATCCCGAATTCTACCAAACCGGGTGTGTATAGGATTCGACATTTTGGTGCTTCCAAGTCCCTTTTGGGTTCGATACATCACTTTACAGGCGCGTCTAGTGCTTTTGTGGTAGAATGAGGTTCGAATATTTAAGCGTCCATAGATCATAGATGTATCCTCTTTCAGACCACAAGTATTTTTTACAACAACGATGCTACAACAACGATAATAGAGATTGATGCCAGAGACGGCACCCTGCTGCAATTGCACGCAGATTACCAATTGTCTAGTATACGCTTGTTTATGAGATGAAATGTTGTCTAATGTACGTCCTGTTTTCCTCGGATCATGTCCATGATGAGAATAACTAGATTATTATTGTCGTCACGATTTATATAACTAAGCAATATACTTATGAAATATATTACCTCAGTCTTATATTAAGTGCAACAAATACCACGTAAACGATAAAGTTGTTTGTATTACGAAAGGTCCTTGGAATGATCAAATGATATTTTCTCAAATGTTATCGTGAACCATCGTAGATAGTATAATTTACATACTACAGCCTTAGATTGAAAACTTTTTTATAACATATTATGTAATAGTAAAAAACACATCAAAATATGCGTTCAATATTACAATTACACGTATATTATTATTATGTTTTTCGGACAGAAAGACGACCAAAATTTTATGATAATTTTATATAAAATAATATTTGATCACTCCCTCATACAACTCAACGTTGATCCTGTTTGTTTATATCGGGATGGATGAAGTAATAAGTCCGTATTCCTCGGTCTCAACAAAATTAAAACATTCATATTTTTAACTTCATATCTCATCCAACTATTTTCTCTTTTTTTTTTTCCTCGGTTCTTTCACTCACAACAGTAAGAGGATAATTTAACCTTTATATCAAAAATTAACATACATGAATAAATTATCGTACGTGATGAACCGATTGTAATTATGTTACTCCCTCCGTCCCAATATAATTACAACATTCACATAAATTTAGATTTATCTTTTTTTTTTTCAACTCTACTATTCAACCACATAATTCATCCTTCTATTGAAGCTTCAAAACCCCGAGGAAGAAAAGCGTTAGCAAGTAATCCCTCTCGCTTGAGCGTCTTGTCTTCACAGTATTTAATATAATTTGAGAAAACATTTAACAAAATGATACAATAATTTTGATGCGGTGATAGTAAGAATGGATGGAGTACTACCAATGTCTTAGATGTAAGAAAGTAATTCTAACTACTCCGGAATCATTTGATCGTCGTCGTCGGTTCTCCGGCGAAAAAACCAAGCCCACACACCATTTCCTCCTCCTCTCCGCCCCTTCACCTTCTCCGCCTCTCCACACACACTCAGATCTCACCACCCCCTCACATCTCCACCTCCCCTAGAAGTCAAATTCATCACAGAGGAATAAATTTCTCCAAAAATGTTGGTGCAAGATTATCTCGACAAGCACATGCTGGCACGGGGAATCGAAGACGCCGTCAACGCCGCCGTCAGAGCCAAGACTCCCGATCCCCTCCTCTTCATCGTAATCGCAATGTTTGATGTTGATTTTGTGTTCCGATTCTTGATTTGGTTTTGAATTGATTTGATCGTGTTTGTTTTGTTTGATTTGTGTTTGGTGTGATTTTGGTGGATCGGTGGTGGCAGTCGAATCATATGAGGAAGTCGGTGCAGTCGGTGATCACGAAGGTGAAGGCGAGGCGGATCCTTGATGGTAGAGGTGTTCCGACGATGGAGGTGGAACTGTTCACCAACAAGGGCGTGTTTCGTGCTTCGGCTCCTGGTGCCGCTGCTTCTGGATTGTATGCTCATTCTTGTAATTCAATTAACGTTGTTGTTCGAAGCGAGATTCTGGAATGGATTTTGGTAGAATGAGAATTGGATCAGATTGAAATTTGTGAAATGTGTAGGATAGGATGAAATTTGATGGGTAAGTTCGTTCACTGTATAGGATGCTAACTGCCTTTCACATATATACAGCTTATAAGATGTTGAATGTGCTAGTGACTTTGTTAAAAGGCGTTCTGGCTTGTAGGATCCTTCTGGTTGCTTTGAGGACATAAGCTGTCATTGCCATCGTGAATTAAATTGTTTAGTGCACCATGAATTAAAATCAAGGGAGGAACTTTGGAGTACTATCTTGGTTGTCTTTCAGGGGAGGAGAGGACATCACATGTTTTAGCGTCATGGTTTATGTGGGAGTACCTTGAAGGGAGGGTTTAATTAGTTCCTGTCTTTGATTATGTGGGCAAACAACATGCAAACACTGTTAGTTGAACCCCTTAGAGGTGTTTGAGGGATTCTTCCTTGCAAAAGCTATATCCAGTGAAGCGACTTTGCTTAAGTGAAAAATATTCATATGAGCTTGCTTGTGCGTTCGTTCTTCAGTGTTGGCACTCTTTTTTTTTTTTTTTTTTTTTTTTTGGAACCAGTCATGTTCACTTAATTATTCAGCAGATATTAGGCTATAGAATCGCAAGATGGAGACAAGGATCCGTACTCGGGTAATAATGTGGCTAAATCTGTCAGAAGTATAAATGAGAAAGTATCTGAAGCTCTTGTTGGCATGGATCCGACCCTCCAGTCTCAAATCGATCAAGTTCTGTTAGATCTTGATAAGACAGAGAAGAAGGTGATTGTTAACTTGCTATGGAATCGTATTTATTTTTTAATCTATTTTTCATGGACAAATAACTTTGTGTTGGACACGTTATTCTCCTATTAGGGCCTTATTTTCTCAAAGATGGTTCTATGATTTGCATGTTCTCTGTGGTGTTTCAGGGGGAGCTTGGTGCAAATGCTATTCTTGCTGTTTCAATTGCTGCTTGTAAAGCCGGAGCAGCAGAGAAAGAGGTCTATACTCACTTGGGCTTCTACTTTGACGATTTTTAACCATTTGGTATTCAAACCTAATTTACTCTGTGAGATAGGTACCCTTCTAATTTGTACTCTTTGTCTCAGGTGCCATTGTTCAAACATGTTGCTGATCTTTCTGGCACAACCAATGTCTCCCTTCCTGTTCCAGCCTTTACTGTCATCAGTGGTGGCAAACATGCGAGAAATAGTCTGGCTTTTCAGGTATGCTGAAACTTATGTATACAGTACTGTTGCGTGAATGTGATCTTTCATTTGTTTATTTCTGATAGTGATCTAGGTATGTTTGATGTTATGTTTGTGCTCCAACAGTGATGCCATAACAAGCTCAACACATTATTGATTTTGTAATTATTTGTCAGGAAATCATGGTTCTTCCAGTTGGGGCAAAGACATTTGAGGAGGCACTCCAAATGGGATCTGATTTATACCACCAGCTGGAGGTAATGCTGTTTATTCAAACATTGATATTTTTATTATGTATATCTGTGTTCATGGTTCATAGTCTACTATAGTTGGAGATCAATATTTCTGCTTTCACGAATGACGAAACAATCACTGTTTGTGAAGAAAATCGATTACTTACAGTGTCCCTGTTTAAATTGCTGCTGATTTCTACCGACTAGTGTTTCAGTAATAATGCTGAATAAACACTCTTCAACTGGAAGACAATCTGATATTCTGTACACTTTATGATAGTCTCTTGATCTCTTATCTTCACTGTCCTATTGCTTTCTTGTCAACCAATAAGTTCGGAATTAGGATCGGTCGCTTAGTATTTCAAATGCAGAGCTTATGGCTCTCACATCACTTGTGCTTCCATCTGTGCAATTAATGGCAAACTTTGCTAACGGAAAGGACAGGCTGTTATTTCAGAAAAATATGGCTCACAGGGGTGCAATGTAAGTGAAGTTGGTGGCTTTGCTCCAAATGTTTCTAGGCAAGTGTTTATCCTGCAATCCCTTCTCGTCTTTCTTTGGCAACTCTATTCCTCTTTCATCCAGGTTAAATGGAGAATAATCCTCCCGTGTAGGGTCGTTTTAATTTTCTTAATTGGTAGCTTTAAGCTATGTAGAAAATGTGCCTCAAGGTTCTGCTCCCACTTCAGAAAGAGTGATTTTCCTTCTAATACAAAATGAACCTGCGCTAGAAAATGAAGAGAAATTAATTCTCGAAAAAATCCAACTTTTAAATGGACAAACCTTAGTATTTAAGGCACCTCCTATAGGAGTCCTTTATGTGAGGAGGTGCCTTTTCGTCCAATAAAATCATGTTTTGATATGACTTGAAATTCTGACATTAGCTATAAAAAATACAGCATCAGAGAAGGCCTTGATCTAGTAAATGAAGCCGTTCGAAGAACAGGATTGAAGGAGGAAATAAGAATTGCGATCAATGTAGCTGCTACTGAGTTTTGCATCGGTACGACCCTTCCTGAGACAAATGCCCCCTAGTCCTAGATATACATGTTGTGCTTCTTTTGCCGACCTCAGCTGTATGGATCAAAATTACAGGGTTTGTGCATGCTTGTGAACTTGCTATTTTGGAAATTACATCATGTCACCAACATTAGTTTCCTCCAATCATTCTAGGTACTAAGTATGATATAGCCTTCAAAAATTCAGATGAATTGGGGAAAATTTTCAAGTCTGCTGAAGATTTGATCGAGCTCTATAAGGAGCTCTGCAATGGTATGCCAACCTCTTCTTTGAAGTGTCAGGTTATTTTTGGGCGCTTTTCTTGTTTGCATCTCTTGCAGAGGGATGCTTTTTCTCTTTAGACTCAGGAGTTTCCTTGCTGGCTTCCCACAGACTACCCCATTGTGTCAATTGAAGATCCATTTGACAAGGAGGATTGGGAACATACCGAGTATTTTTCTAAGCTTCAAATGATTCAGGTTGGTTATAACTATGGCTTAACCAGTGTGATAAAATATTTTGACCTTGTGGTTTTCCCAAACATGGTAGTAAATTAGTCATTGCAATGAACTGCTTGTAACTTCCCTCACATCTGATTTCTACTGCCTTCTAAAATTGTCTGGTTCTGTAGGTAGCCGGTGGTGATTTATTGATGTCCAATCCCAAACATATAGAAAAAGCCATTCAGGAATCTACTTGCAATGCTCTGCTGCTTAAGGTAGTGATCGATATCCTATAGATATGAGTACTTTCTGATGGCTGGTGTGTGAAATCGACAATGTGATCCAGGTTGACAATCTTCTTACGCAGGTAAATCAGGTCGGGACTGTGTCTGAAGCCATTGAAGCAGTTAAGCTGGCGAAGGATGCAGGATGGGGAGTTATTATTTCTCATGGTAGTGGAGAAACGGAAGATACATTCATCGCTGATTTATCTGTAGGCCTAGCAACTGGCCAGATCAAAGCTGGGGCACCTTGCGGAGGGGAGCACCTTTGTAAGTACAATCAGGTATGATCAGGGAAACACAACTTTGGGAAAATTGGAATTAGAACAAAACGTTATTGGAAACAAAGTGTGCCTAAACAAACGATCAAAGCATCGTGGCCTGTTCATGTATGTCTGTTTTCTGTCGGTCATTCTCATCAATGAATTGGAGTAGCCAGCATTCAGATTCACTTTGTGCAAGTTCTGTGCATCTTCAGAGATCATTTTATGCACCATCTCTTGTATGAAACTAATTGGTTGGTGACTCTTGCAGTTGCTTCGCATTGAAGAAGAGCTCGGCGATCAAGCAAATTACACTGGTCACGAATGGAGAACTTCGTGACCCTTTTTCCTATCTGTGGAAAATGGTTTTGTTCAAATGTCTGCTTGTACAAGCGGTAGAATTGGCTACCTTTTTCCCACTTCAGCTGCGAGCTCACATATGCATGCTTGGGGAGGTATGATACATAGTCCCTCGAGTGCGGAACAGAATTATTAATCATCTTGTACGTGTTTATAGTGACTTGCTGCATAGTTATGTGTTGGTCTAGTTTGTCTCATGGCACAATTATGCCGGGCAAAGTATGTAATGTACAACTAATTGTCTGGAAGAAACGTTATCTGATCTAATCAGAACAGTTTGATCTCTGCATACAAAAGTTCTGCCGCATACAAATGGATATCGACTTTGCAGTCAAACACCAATGCCACGGTTAATCACATTCATCACAACAGGATCTAGAGCTACCTAGACTACAGCATTTTCCTCTACTATGTACACACATAGAAGAAGAGGCACTGAAGCATTTGAATCTCAAAATTTGGGCACAAGATAAACACGGGTCTTGATCACTGATCCACGGCCAAACCTGAACCCAGGGCTGATGGAGAACCCGACTACGAGACTGGGTGGAACCATCCCTCCCTGAAACCTCACCGCACTCTCCATGTAACCTGGGTGAAACTCAGCTCCACAACTCGCCTCAAAGTGACTCGGGGGAGGATCAAGCGCAAATGCCAGGAAATGCAGCAGCCAAACGGCCTTGGCCAGCCTTAGAAACTCCCCATAGAACTCCGTCCTGGGATGGTTCCCGGCCATCACCTGGCGATGCTGCTCCAAGTCCCCGAAGAGTGACTCCTCCATCTTGGGATGGACAATCGAGAGGTATCGTTTATTGCAAAAGACACCAAACTGGCACGTAGGGAGGATGCCAAGGAGCTCAGCGGGGTCCATGGACTTCATGTCACGGTACTTGGAGAAGCATTCTCGCCGGAACTGATCCGGATTGAGGAGGGACGACAATGTTCCGTCCATGTAGAATGTCTCGTGATCGAAGCCTTGGAAGATCTTGCGTGAAACATAAGACTCCAGGGCGTACTTGGCATGGCTGGTTGCTGCTGGTGGTGTAGGGGAGATCGGGGAGAGCGAGCCGTTGGTGGCGGTGGTGCTGGTGGCGACGATGGAGCGGACTGCAGCGGCGATGTCCCAGTGAGCGGAGCGCATCAGTGAGAGGAGGCGGCTGGTGAAGGATTTGGATGCCTCTGTTACTTGGCTCATTGCTGCTTCGAAGAGGTCCGGCGAAGGGGAAACTGAAACTGCAAGAACAACGATTGTAAATAACTCAACTAACCTTTCGTATGAAATTCCGCACTCTTTATTTGCGATCAAATCTGAAGCTACAACAATTAAGGAAATCTTGATAAAATTGAGTAACAAGAAATGCAAGATTTCAATTTGTCTGGGTTGCGTAACCTCGGTAAAAACGAGTAAGAACAATGAGTGGGCATTGAAGATGAGGATGCATTTTAGACACATTATTTGAGGGAACTCAAAAGTTTCATCCACCAGGATCATTAGAACATTCATAATACCCTCACTTTCTTAAGTGAATTAGAATTTTTTTTTCTCCAAACATTTTTAAAGTATAATAACCATAATCAGTTGTGCATTTAATAAAGGGGTGAATTAGTAATTGGACATGGGAAGGAGGGAGAGGGACATCATCGAGGGGGTGTCGGATCGACTTGAGTCCGGTTCCATAAACTCGAACTTTCCGATCAGTGTCCAACTCTAAGATTACAGAACACTCTTATAGATACCCAAAAAACAAAAAAAGAAAAAAAAGAAAACAAGGGGTAGATTAGTAATTCGGCAAAGAGAGCAACGTGATTGAGATTTCTCTAGAGCATAGAGAACCCACCTTGGGCTTCAATGGAGCCAACTCTCCTCCTCCCCTTCCCCCACCGCTGCCCGCTCCCATGGCCGCCGCCACCGTCTCCGCCGCTGCTGCCGCCGTCCACCAATCCCCTGACAGTCTCCCTCAACCTCTCCACCTCCCTCTCCTTCTCCCTCACTTCCCTCCTCAACTCCTCCACCACTCTCTCGTACGGCTCCACCACCTCCCTCACCCTTCCCATCCCCACTCCCACTCTCTCCCCCATATTCCTCGCCTCTCTTCTCCTAAACCTCTCCTTCAATTCCCCAATCCTCCTCATCTCCGTCACCACCTCCCTATCCGCTTCCCTAACCCTCTCCGGGTCCCACGGACTCATCGCCATTTGAAGTCCCCCATACGATCTCCTCATCCGAGATGCGGATTCAAACACCTCGCTGAGGAGATGAACCAGTTGCTCTTCGTTGTTGTTTGTGGTGGTGGTGGTGGTGCGTGGATTAGGGTTTGTTGTTGGTGTTGAGTCAACAACTTCGTCTTCATCCTCGTCAGAGGGGCAGGAATGGAGCGATGGCGAGTCTTCATCGTTGTTGTTTTGGATGGTGAAGCGGGAGGAGCCGAGGGGGTGGAGGAGACAGGAGGCGGTGACGCGCTGGATGAGGTCTGAGAACTGCGAGACTCGGCTCGACGTCGACATTATTAGTTTGAGATATTCAGGTGCTGTGATCCTTGATTCTCTGTCTCTGTCTCTATCTCTTGTTCGATGATTCGAGTGTAGTGGTTCGTGTGAGGAGAAGATAGCAGGCGAGAATGGTGAAGATGGATGGATGATATGATGAAGGGAAGAGATTAAAGATTTGTTGTTGGGATATGGGAAACGGGAAAAAAAATTTATTTTTTGGAGGAAAGTGTGTGTCAGGGTGAGGAGAGGACTGAGCCTCGTGACAGTACTGGATGGAAAATTGAATTGGTATCTTGCTTAGTAGCAGTAGTACTGTAATATTTTTGTCATTTATCGGGCTTGAATGAATGTCACCCGAAGTTTGACTGGTCTAGCTATATAATCAAACGTCGTAGTTTGATTATTTGTTCTGAAATGTCAAAGATTATCTAATCCGTGTACTTCAGTAGCATTAGTCAACTAACAACTACGAGAGTGTTTTCAATTTCAAATGTAATAAATCTAACTGTTAAAAATACTGTGGTAAATGCTAATTGATCGATGTTATATTAGCTTTCTTTTTTCGAAATATGTATATAAAAGATGTATAGGTCGTTAATGAATGAAAGGGACGAAAAGAGTATTCATTAGGGGTTTCTGCCATAAACTCGAGCAAATAATCTTACAACCATGTGGGACACAATGACAGACGAATCTAGCTTCTTCCTAGAAGCTTACAGAGGCTGGCGACGCGGTTTTTCTTTATTGTTGATAACAGATATAAGGATGAACACAACCATTTGGAAACACGACATAGGCTGTGCGAGACCGGATAGATCCAGCATTGAGTCTCTTCTGCCGATCATAAAACGGTAACTTATCCTCATAATCTGCTGCTGTTGATGTTTTCTGTCATTGCTGTGGATAGTCATGATTTGTAGAAATGATCTTTCAGTTTGTTTAAGTTAGAAATCGTTAGCACTCCCTGTAACTTCGCCCATGTGTATATGTCCATCTGCGTTCAGATCCTCAGGGAGATTTGATCAATTAGTTATGTGATGGATGATTAATGTCTTTTGCATCTTGATCGTGTCTGCTGAGTTATAGGCGTAGTTATCAATGGCTAGCAACCCGATGAACTGACCACTGAGGCAGAGGCTGTTGTAGCACCATTGCCACTCGTGGTTGTAACAAAATAGTCTATGGTTTCAATATGGAGGAGTACTCCTGGTTTGGTTAGATCTAAGAACACTGTAAGCAAATTAGTCATGCATTTTAAGCTGCCTGAATGAGCTGCATAAGTAACACCTTGGCCCGGTCATCACACTTAAAGGTGGCTTTCGCATGTAGTAGTTTGCTGGATTTACTTGTGGTGGGGCATAATTTCTTTTGCCGTGATTACCCTAGATTCCATTGTTGAACGTGAGCCTTGGATCTGTCTCTTTTTCTGGAGTTCTTTTGCCTTCTTCACTTGAACGTACGGCCTGTGTGGCCATTTTGATGCATCTTCGACTATCAGGAAAAGGGAAGAAATGAAAAAGATAAAGAAAAAAGCTTTGACTGATAGTGTTATATGATGAGGTAGCATATTGCGTCTCTTTCTGCCTCAATGGTGATTGTTGCCGATTCGAGTGTTTGATTCCTTGTAGGTAGTGTTCTTAGTTTTTGCATTGCCACCATTGTTGCTATTTTTGGTGCATTCGCTAATCTGCTGTTTGCTTTGGCTTTTGGACAAAATTGCGAATCTGATGATATTTGGTTTGGCTCTTACCATTCTTATGTGCCAAGTTACAGATGCCATACTCTCATAAATCATGTTATTATTCTGCTCCTCCTTCGCCTTCTCTATGCAAGCGTTGTTGCAATGATGTAACGACCATGTCAATGTCCAGGACTCCTAGAAGTAGGTCGAGGTATCATCACTCGATCCTCTCAGTCTCACCTTTGAAAAGGTGTCCGGAGTTTTTTTGTTGCTGATGTGTTCACTTTCACTCTTGATTTATTGACTATATTGTTAATCACAGAAGCCACGAAAGCACTACAGGAAATCCAGGAAACGACTTGTATGTCACTGGGTTATCAGCTCGTATCACGAAGAGAGATCTCATGGAGCTCTTCTCTAATGAGGGAAAGGTAACACTGGATCCTGTGCTTGACCTTTTTTTCTTTCATGTTTCGTTGGTGGAATATGTAGCTACTTCTATACAAACGACAAAGGAAACAGCAATTCAAGTTCACAAGAGACGATTTCCTTCACAGATTCTCAATTCAATTCTCCGAAACCCCCATCGTCTCTTCCTCCTCCTCGAGAGACAGAAAAAGTGTCTTATTCTGTTTAGAACTCCAGTAAAATGACCTTACATCCAAACACAACAAAGGAACAGTATTTATACGAAAACATCCTGTAACAACCAAACTAATCTCAACCATACAAAAAGACAGCGCAGCAGCTCAGCACCAGATCAACGGTTCACCAACAGTCAACGCATCACTCGCACAGCCTGGCATCCACATGGCATCCACATCACTCCCCTCCTGCACACACCACCAACGCAACCAGTCATCAGTCATATAACCAGGCACTACAGAATATGTGGAGGATTAGAACCATTAGGTTCATGAGTTCATGTTCCGTGTTATGGGCAAAGCTGATGTTTTTCGCTTTCGAAAATAAATCTTTTTTCGTCGTGAATGGACTGCCAGGTTGTAGATGTTCACCTTGTAACCGATCTGTGGTCTAGGGAGTGCCGTAGATTTGGTTTTGTTACAATGTCAAGCTCAGATGAAGCTGAAAGTTGCATCAATAATCTCGACAGTTCAGTATTTGAAGGCCGCATTATCACTGTGGAGAAGGTATTACCATTTTGTTTCTCTTTCCCGAGCTTTAGCATTCGCTCATTAGGATCTGCAAACTCCCAGTAAGATTTGTTCTTAAAATTTTGCAATTAAATTTGTTGATTTGATTTCAAACTTTATCCGTGACTGGTATATCGGAGTGGTTGTTGGTGCTATATTTTCATTAACTAAGGGTTCTGTGACGTATGTCCAACTTGATCGTTCATAGTCCATTAGAAAAATTCGTTGCCAAAGGAAAATTCAAATTTAGTTCTAGATTCGATGCATTGTTGATCGTTGATCGCCTGTTTTTTGGTAGTGAGAAGATCAAAAGACGGTGTAGGTTCTTCTGTGTAACCTGATGCGGTTTACTTATCTATCTCTAGGCTAGGAGGAGGGCTCCAACACCTCCAGAATGGCACCTTGAATCATCGGAAATTCATAGTATGGCTACTACATTCTACAGCTCTCTTGCACCTCTAATTCTTATGCTACCCTCTCGTGGCAACGTTGCACACCGTGCTTTGCCTTTTTGCAGGGTGCCGCCATTATTCCGCTACCAGGCGTTCCTCTTTGCCATGTACTCGTGGAAGCTCCTTTTCGTTCTGCTTACTGCAGTGGTTGTAGTTCCTGCTCACACTCTTCTACCCTGCACCACTGGTCTCCAGTCCGGAGATATTATTGTGATGTTTCACCTGATTATCGGTGCCATAGGTGCAGATACTGCCGTTGGATGTCTTGTGATGATTCACGTTTGCCACGGGCTCGGAGTGATACGGGAAGCTGTTCTCCACCGAGGAGAAATTTGAGAAGCCACCACTCTACGAGGCCAAGAGCGAGCTCACCCGGGCTGGTCTCCCAGGTATTCACTTGGGCAAAGGAGCAGGTCAAACACCACCTATTCACCTGGGCTAAGGAGCAAGTTAAGGATATGTTCGCCTAGATCAGATAGGAGCTGTTCTCGAACTCGTTATTCTCGTGTCGTAGAGCATTCACATGTACTCAGTCCGAGCACAGGTGACGTTTCCTGATATAGATATATTCCACTATACTGTAGTTTAGGGTCGTCGGTCCGCCATCCTGGTTGAGATCAGTGTCAAGTATACAGTAATATACTGCTTCGCCTTCGAGGCTTTGAGGTCATGCAGGGATGAACTGAAGGTTCACCGCTTCTTGCTGGTCTTGTTACGCTTCTCTTAATTTATTGTTCAACTCCAGTCCGGCATCATTTCTATGGTCGGTCGTCTCGTCTGATCTTTTTAACAGGATAGTACTGTTCTTTTCTTATAAGTCGAGTAAATGGTTTAATGATTTCTATGGTTATTCCGGTATGCTGATATGCTTGTGGTTTGAACTTCTTATCGATCGGATTTGATGCGTTATAGGCCAAGACACGACTTCACCTATCGTGTAATGATGAGAAAGCTTTTGCTCTCAAAAAAGGGAGGCAAAGGCCGACTGGATGCTAACCAAAGTCCAAACCGATCCCTACAAAGCTTCTCAAAAGGAGCTACAATAGGCCACAAACATTGGCTTGAAACAACATCGACAAAGAAAGATTGGAGGAATAAATAGATGCTCAACGAATTTGCCCCATATTTTCAGATGATGAAATTGAGGGGAACTCATGAAAATAGTACACCCTCCCTTTCATAAAAAAATTTACGGTTTCCGTCTCATAATATTTTTATATTTTATATTATTTTATATGTATGAATATAAGTTTTTTTTTATATTAAAGCACGTATAATTGTCACGTAATATGTATTATATTAAATATGTAACTTATACAATTATTAATATTCCAAGATAAATTTATAAAAAAAACTACGTTTAATCATCGATCGTTGTATTTGTGTCAAATTCTGCATCGACTAACATACCAAGTCAAAGTGTTGCAATAGTTTTGGGATGAAGGGAATAATATTTTTTTTAAACTTGGATGTTTTATAAAAGATGAAATACTTTTATACTCTCTCCGTCCTATAAAAATACAACACTTATTTTTTAGATAATTTCATAATAAATATAACATTTTTCATATGGAAATCTTTTCATAAAAAAATATAAAATCAGTTATAATACATCCACTAATTCCCCTCACAACTAATATAGTAAACCTCACTATCAATATAAATTCAACACACATGTAAAATCATGTCAAGCCGTTACGTTTTCCATGTGACGAAGATAGTATTTGGGAATTATTTTACAAAACTATCAAAACATCATTATTTTTTTATATCTTATCAATTTATTCAATTATTTTTTCTTCTATTTTTTTATTTCTTTTTCTCACAAAAATAAAATAATAAAATACACATATAAGTTTTTGTTTCAAATCAGAGTTGTATTCTTATTGGGATTGAATGAATATAAGAAAAAAGGATTGGTTATAAAGAAATAAAAAGCTACACATGATAGCATACAAACTCACGTGCCAGGGTAGTCATATCCAATAAAATATTCACTTCCCCAATTACCAGTCCAAACACAATGCCAATACAAACAACAGACCGGACGGCCTCGACACAATGAACCCTAGCTTACTCTATTCTTCTACCTTCAACGGGCTTCCCGTTGAGAGAAAGCTCATCAATCACTCATATAGATCAAGCATTGTAAACATCTCTAGTTTGAAGATTACTGTAGTCAACAATTGGTCGATGTCTGGATCTGATATATATGGACTATACGATCAAATTCATAACAGGTTTTTAAACGATTACACATATTTTTTTTGTCCCATAAAAAATAAAACGTTGCTTAGGTCAATGTTAAAATTATTTAAATTACGAATCGTTGATGGAACGATCAAATATTATTTTATACGAAATTCTCATAAAATAATAATAATAATTTATTTTATATATTTTAATCTTAAATTAATAACATAATTTTTTTTTAAACGAATGTGTGAAAGTAATATCAATGATCAAAGAGAGAAGTGTATGTGAGAAAGCCGTGTGTTTGGGTGTGCGTTTTCTAAGAGTTGTTTTATTCCTTTTACATCACAACAAATATAAAACTTAATATAAATTGTGCATTTATAGTAAGTATTTCATTGAGAATTTGGTCTATTTGGCATTAATTTCAGCATATAATAACGTATAAAACTTATTAGTTTATAATACATTATTCAATCAGTTTTTCTTTATTCATTCTTTGTTATTTATTGCAGGAGAAAGTGTTCCACCACCCTCCTGCAGAAAAGCAAGGAATATTATCGCTCGTCTACATACCAATGAATGAGCAAAACAAGCTGTGTCTAAACCCTGGGCTCTGGAAAAAAATTTTGAAGACATGTTTTGTGTGTTTTTTTGTAAATATATTATGTTTTTATGTGATCTAATTTTTGCATGTGTGAATATCTAATATAGGTTGTGTAGGTTAATCTGTGATGAGAGGTTACGACCAGGAAGAATTTGTGGTTCTTTTCAAAGTTAGAGGTTCTAGCAAGGAGAAATTTGGAGAATAAGATGGAGTTTCTATGTTTTGTTGGATAAAGGTCGATAGTTTGTAATTTTAATGTTCTGCTGTAGGATTTTTAAATCGGCTAATGGAAACAGCAGACAAAAAAAAAAAAAAAAAGAAATTAAAAAACAAGCCTTATTATTTTTTAGTGCATCGCGACAGTTAATTGGCAGCTTTTGTTACTGTTTTTTTTTCCCATTTTCAGATTCCGTGTCGTTGAACTAAATATTTTTTTTTTTCCATATGGTTGATTACTTAGACCATTTTGATTTGTCAGGATATAGGTCTCCTGCTTCATTAGAATCATTTCTTACATATGTGCTCTTATGTATTTTATGTATTAACAAAAGAGAAACTGAAAAAAAAAATCAAAAAACAGAGAAAATGAAGAAGAATAAAAGATAAAGTTTAATTTCATAGTACGATCAAAGCAAAAAATAAAATAAAGTAGTAGGCGTAAGAATGACATCTTATATCATATTTTATTATATTATAAACTTTTTTTTTTTGTCATGAATTTATATGTAGCATGAAGTTGTTCATGTCAAGATGAAGACACAACACAAAACAGATCAAGAGTTTCAAAGAACCCATACACTATCGTTATGAAACCTAACAAAAACCTTAAATCCCATATATGTCGGATTAATCAATGGATACATGATCACAATAGCAATGGAGATCCTAAATTCAATCTAGAGCCACATAAAATTGATTGTTTGGTCAAAACACTGTCCAATACAATGCGTTGGGATGATATAAAGACAAGATATAGACATATTGTGATAAATGAAAAACCTAATTCAAGATATTGGGTTAACGAAAAATAGACCTTAACTTTTAATCAAGTATCCATAAAAATCTCGGATCATGGCAAAAAAAAACCATGAGCCACCGATTGGTAAAGCTGATTTAGAGGACAATGTAAGATCTGGAGAAGAAGATACTGACAGTAATGATATGTGATTGTAAAATAAATCATGAACAGATGATGTAGTTAAAATCTAAAATATATGTTCATTTCTTTTGTAAAACTAAATAATATAAATATAAATCTATTTCCTTTATCAAGTTAATTTTAAATTTTTTTTTGTTACATGTTCATTATTTTTTTTGTTGAATAATATAAAATAGTGTTGTCAAAAAGTGGCCCGGCCTCTCCGTCCGGCCTGATCCGTCCGAATCTTGTGCGGGCTTGGCCCGGCCCAGTGGTTGTCAGACGGGCTTTTTGAAACCCGACCCAAGGACACGGGTCGGATCAGACATCGGTTTTGGACTTGGTTTGTCCGGCCCGACCCAATCCGATCATGATCCGGCCCGGAGGACGGACGGTCCGTCAGACGGATTTTAGACCGGCCCGTAAAAAATATAAAGAATATGAAATTTTTAGAGAAAATCGATGACATTTATCAGAAAACGTTGACGTTTTCTATGTGTTCATTTGGTTATTTTTGTCCAATGTTTATGTACATAAAATTTTGGACAAACCGTTGACGTTTTTCCTAAAATCGATGATGTTTGTGTAAAACCGTTGACGTTTTTTGTGAATATGAAAAGCACTGCTCTCAGTTTTTTTTTAAGTAAAAAAACGTTGCGTATTTCATAAATCGATCACGGTTTTTTGGTATGTAGGCAAAAGACAGAACATCCTTCATAGAGTACCAAAACCTTCAACCTATGTTTTGCCATATATATTGATACTTGACACAACCCTTACACCAAAATCATGAAAAAGGCTTAAACATTGAATCAAATACGTCAAACAACATTCCAAGTATCCAAATATCCAAATAACATTTGAAATATCCAAATATCCAAACAACAATACAACATCCAAAATATCCAAACAAACTTAGATACAAGTCTTCGAAGTAGAGGGAATAAACTGATAAACATAAACATATACAATCATCAACGGTCTTCATTCATGGTATCCCATGGCATAGTTTCCGGACTTCAATGCGGTGGCGGTAGGGGAGGAATATGAACCGGAGGAGGAGGAACACTCATACCTCGAGGTGGTGGAGGAGGAATGTTGTTTGCGAACGCCCATTGCCTCATGTAATAGGCCGTCTCATAGTGACTATCCTCTAATATCCCATAAGATTGTTGGAGGTTGTGCACTTCTTGTCGAAGTTCCGAAATGTTGGTAGACATGTCGGTCATGCTATTCACCATGGCATCATAGTGATCACAATGTCCACATTCCTCATTCGAAAAATAAGGAACACTATACGGATCATACTCCACAAATGGAGAAGAGGGAGGACTCACATGAGAAGGATCATACTCCATTTGATCTTCATCACCTTGATGTTGTTGAGTAGTGGTCTCCGTTGCCCTCCATCTTGCTCTAACACCTTCAAGATCATACCCCGAAGTTTTAGAATGCTTCATTTGCTTCTTGGTAACTGTTCGCTCTCGTTGAAACTCCCAAAATCCGGTGATAGGGTTCAAAGAGCACTTTAAAGTCATCATATGCTCATTAGAATCCAAGATCTTGAAAGAGCCATCAATGACATTTGTCTCTGAACTAAGGTCAAGCACATTAAGGTATTCCACAATCCGAGAAATGTAATTCCCGACCGCAAGAGACCGGTTCTTGTCCTTAGCATATTTCTTCATTTGATAAAGAAGAAAATATGAAAGGTTTATCGGCCATTGCTTTACCATAGCATACATGAGCAGAATTTCATTTCTTGTGGCAGCATCCATCCCTTCCGTCTTTCCTTTCAACCATCGCCCAATAACAAGATGAAGAAGTCTCATCTCGGGATCCAATTCATTTGCATGAAAAGTATAGGGCTTTATCACCCGACATTTCAACAACTCCTCACAAGCTTGCTTTGCATTGAAGCCTTGAACCATCTCCCAACAATTTTGCTTTGCCTCGGCAATTCCTTCATAAGGAATTCCCAAGGCTTTACCAACCACCTCCGGATTTAACACAATCCTCATCCCCCTCACATAACTCGTGAAATGCCTAAATTGTTTCTTATCTATTTGAAAATAAGCATAAAACAAATGCACAATATCTGGATAACACCTTCTGTTTCGGTTCTTCACTAAGTCACCCCACCCTTGCGCCTCAAACCAAACCTTCAACCTACTAAATTGGTTACTCCCAAACCAACCCAAATCCACAACACAACCATATTGGATTTCCTTCATCAATTAAGAGCGATACACATTACGATATTGATCGAAAACAAAGTCAGATAAACGAACAATGGTTACCGTTGGTTGTGGTTGAGCATCCGCCCGGACCTTCTCCACCATTGGCATTGGAGTTGGAGTTGGAGTTGGAGGATTGTTGGGGCGACGATCCGGATCAATCCTCAATGCACCAGGTTTCCTTCGTGTCATCATCTTCGTGCGCGGTGGCTTGAAGGGCGCAACCGCTTTGCCTTTGTCCACATCCCTTGTAGTTCTCCCCGGATTACGTTGTGGTTGTGGAGGTGAAGTGGGTGGAGTTGCACTCAAAGATGAACTACCATCTCTCTCATCGAAATCTTCATTCCTTGTTGTTCTTCCCCCTTTTCCTGTCGTCATGGATGTAAGAACAAAGATTAACATGCATTGAAGGAGATACATGATGAAATTGGTGAAGTTAGGGTTTGGCGAATTTAGGTGTAGATTTCGGATTTCGATGTGTTTTTGTCGAGAAATCGAGTTGGGATTGAGTGTAATGGAATAGAGGGAGTGAAATTTGACAAGAATTGAGGCAAATTTGGTTTGGGTGGCGGTTTAGGTTGGATTAGGCCAGCAGTGCTTTGAGAGAATAGGATAGAGAATGAGAAAATCGTGGCCGGTTTGGGAAAATTAAGTAAAGCAGTTTCTGGAAGAAATCGGTGACGATTTTTAAGAACCATTGTCGGTTTTCAGGTTTTCAAAAACCCCAGCTGTAAAGCCCCAGAAAATTACGATCAAATAAATATAAAAATTGTGATCAAATAATAGTTCAAAAATTAGTAAACGCAACGAAAATATGCGTTTTCTCTTTGTAATAAATTAAAAGGAAGAAACGAATCTCGTTTCAAAGTTTTGAGACGTAATGTTACGTTCATAACGTTAAAACTTGTGACGAAATTGGGATAACTTTTTATCACAGAAAAATTTAGAAAATTATATGTTAATTAATAACATGATTTTTCGAGTGTGGTGATAAAGTTTGAGCGAAGACCGTGGAAGATGTAGGATTAACTAGTCCTGCGATTAAACGGAACGGGGATGCTTTTTTTTAAAACAACCTACCAAACCCACTTTCCCTCCTTTTCTCCCCACCGTTTCTCCTACCATCTGCACTCCTCTTTCTCTGATTCCACCACGCACCACACCAACTCCACCAAAAAGTACTCCACTAGCTATCCCACTTTCATGCAAATCATCTTCTTCTTAAGCTTTCCTCCCTTCCCTTGCCATAACTCTTTGCAAATCAACAACCGGGGCTGTGGAGCAGCTTGGAAAGAAGGGAAAAATCAGTTTGGATAGCAAGGAAAACACGAGAGGAAGAAGGAAGGAAACGGCACAAGTACGTTCCGTTCAAAGGAGTAGAACCGAGGTAGTCATACCAAGTCAAACCCGGCTCAAAATCATTTAAACAAGAGGGTAAGTACTGCAAATCATATAAATTAGTCTCATACATTCCATTTGTAGCTAATAACAAAAGAAACGGTAAGGAAAACAAGCCACGGATGGTTGAAATGCGTTTATGAGGTAAACGACGAGTTATGCTCGTGAGATCTGGAAACCTATGATTTTATGCATCAAACAAGCCTAAAACTGAACAACCATGACAATAACTGAATAAATATTATGTTTATGAAGTTTTAGATCATTTGGGATTGAATTGATTGGGTAAAACATGAAAAAATACCAAACCAACCATACCGGTTTTTTGACAGCTTTGACATTCGACATTAGAACGCATTTTTTCCCTATCTATAATCTGATTTAGTAAATGAGTCTTAAGACAAAGTTGTAAAGAACTTCCTGAAGTTTCCAATGAATTAAAAATCACCGAATTTGATTAAGAAACGAGGAAGTTATGCGCATTTGAAGTCAGGCAAGAAAATCTGAAAAAATTATTGAAGCTTCGGGGTATTTTTACCACCATTAAGAGGAAGTAATCTTTTTGGTTGGAGATTTTATGAAAAATTATACACTCTATAATAAAATATGATATTAATATATGTTATATCCTCATATGTTTAGGTTTTATAAAAGTTAATAAATCATGATTCAAAGATGACAACCTTAAGTTATAAATCAAAACGTGCGGTTATGTTAATCTGTAAAAACTGATTACAGAGATGAATTTGTTGCTTTATATAAAATTATATAGAAAGTTTTAAAAGACAAGTCTTATATCAATGAAAAGGTATGGAAGTCTAGTTTTCATAAAAGTTTACCAATAATTATTTAAAATTGTATGTAGAGAGTTATGAGTTAATTAATGAAGTAAAGTCAAACTGCCTGAACTACCCGAAAATATAAACTTGAACTAATTAACTGCTATTATTGGTAAGATGTTATGATGAAAACTTTATGTCACTGAAAAGATCATGAATTCTAGTTTCTGTAAAATTTTAGAAATTCATTTTTAGAGTTGTATACAATAAGTTATAGATTTAAATATGACAAAAGGTCAAGATGGACAGAATCTAGGATACTCGTTCTAAAAGCCAAGAAGCTCATTTCAAAGGCAGGAACATTCATTTCAGACACCGAGACACCCGTTCCAGAGGTTGAGATATCCGACTTAGAGGTCGGGA
>JAOVYX010020989.1:0-16316 GCA_035668315.1 Drosera spatulata | reverse complement strand
CGATGAGGTGGTAGCAGCCGCAGCCTTCGAGGGTTGGGGTATGATGGGGTGACAGGGAGCGGGTTGAGGGAGGAGGAGGAGGAGGAGGAGGAGGAGGAGGAGGAGGAGGAGAGGAGGGAAAGTGAGATCTCCATGGTTGGAACTTGGAAGAGCAAGTGGAGGAGGAGATGGGTGGCGATCGGCGGCTTATTTATCCCTTTTGGAGATCGAATCGATTATCCGCAACAGTGAGAGTGGGTGTTTAAACAGAATGGAAACCATCAATAACCGAAGTCGAAACCGTAATGAATTAATCCAATTCATTAATTATTTAGTAATGGATGTGATTTTGATTTTATAAATAAAATTGATTATTTATTGATTCAGTTCGATTCAAAGTTGACTAATTGATTATTTTATATCATTTAATCGATTAAAATCAGAAAACATTATCCGAAAGTATTACATTTATTTTTTCACAAAAATATCCCACTAAGTATTTTTTCTTAAATCAAATTCATTTTCCTGATTTGCAACCAAAGATACTGTTTTTTTATCAAAAAATTATTACTTCTCATATTTGAAAGATATAATGTCGCTTTCACAATTCTACTTATAATTTTTGTAACCATGAGAGAGGTAAAAGTGCACTGACACCATCTCAAAGATATGGGTGTCCTTTTTTAGGAGGTTTTCAATGACAACGACGATGTGGTGATGGTGGTGGACAACGGCAATGGGCGCACGTCCTCTCTTGGGATTTGGACCATGACGATGGCGATGTGATGGTGGTGGGCGACGATGATGATAGGTGGATCTCTCTATTACGATGAGTGCATTTGATTTTCTCATAGAAACCACAAAGGATAGATTACTATCATATTAGTGTGCTTTTGTAACAGATGGTATAAGATATTATTGTACTTTAGTGAGACATTTTTGTAGCATATACAATCACTCTTTCTAGGAAAAAAATTGAGAGATTGAATTCTTGTGGAGACAAAACCCGACAGTAATCTATATGAACCCAGATCTTCAAGTTAACCGTGACGGTGGCAGTGTGGTGGTAGTGGACGACCGCGACGGCGGTGTAGTTGTTGTGGGTGGCGATGATGATGGGGTGGGGTGAGTTTTCTCTCTAAAAATCTAATGTAATATTATAATACAAATTTGAAAAAAAATTATTACATGATAGTATGTCTTTTTTCATTCATAGTATGTCTATTTTTCACAGTACACTATACACAATGTTTAAATATAAAAAAAATAGAAGTTCAAAATACACAAAAAAACTACAGTACGTCTAATTTTATCATAATACGTCTTTTTCATTCACATTATTTCTCCTTCTTTTATTTCATTTTATTTTTTGTTGTAGTACTTGTTTGCATGACGTTCTCCCTGATAAGGATCTGCGATAAAAAAAGACGACAACGATTGTAGATAAGAATATCAGCTTGTGGGAATCGGTACGTCAGTCTCTTAGGAATCAGTACGTTAACCCCAGCAATTAGTATTTCATCCTTATATCGTGACGGCGACGTCGATGATGGTGGCAATGTATCATGGTGATGGCGTCATCCTAGGAAAGTCAATATTAGATTTAAAAATTATGAATCTTACTAATTTGAATTTTGGATCTAATTTTTATATTTGGAAAAAGCGATCTTGTAATCGATCTAAATAATTAAATTTATATAAAGATATTTATAAAGAATTTTTCCTTAAAATAATCAAATCAATAAATCGTTAAATCGAACCGATCGATAAATCGACTAACTTAACCAATAAACTGTTAAACCAATTAGAACCGATTCAAACTAAAAAAGAACGTTTAAGAATCGATTACAAACCATTTAACAAAATCCCTGACCCATTTAATTGAAAACCGATTAAAAATCATTTAGCCAAAACTAATTAAAACTGAATAACGGACACCGATTACTAAACGGGTTTGGTTTTAGATTTAAAATTGATTAATAATCGATTTGGTTTTGATTTTGATGGATTAAAACCGATCCGAATAAAAATAGAATCGATTAACCAAAGTCTAACCAATTAACATCGTTATATAAGTTCCCAAAGTAATCTTATTTATCAATAGAAGGTACATAAGATTTTTTTAATCAAATGAATTATTCATCATTATTTTGTATTGTAAATAAATTAAGAAAAACTCAATATCAACATATATCTACTAAAACATATTTATTTCAAATCAAATTATTCCAAATCAAAATAAAAAGATTACACCATCAACCCTAATTCTACCCCTTCACTCCCTATACATTGTTGTCATCATTGTCGTCGTCATTGTGATCGCTGCCACTTCACTCCCCATACATTGTTGTCATCGTTGTTGTCGTCATTGTCGTCGCTGCCGTAGTGGCCCGAAACAAACAGTGCAAGTACTAGATTGAAACAGTGCATAATATCATAGCCATCACTCCCTATACATTGTTGTCATCATTGTCGCGTAGTGGCCCGAAACAAACAGTGCAAGTACTAGATTGAAACAGTGCATAATATCATAGCCATCACCGTCATGTCCGAAAGCGAAAAAAAAACTTTTATCTTTAATCTGTCGTTGCAACAACTCCTAAAGGTGTAGTGCGTTCATCGGGTGGAAATATGCCTACAATGATGTACAGAGTGGCACACTGTTTGCAACAACATCGCACATGGTTCATCACTGAATATTACATGCTTTTAGTAGGTCTGGATGCATCAGTTTTGTTTTGGGGATTTGATAACCAACTCTAAACACAATATCATATCACACTGACCCAGTAAACGATGCATTTGCGGACACCAACAGGCATTGATCTACAGGCACATGCTGGCTGGTGCTTTTGTTCCTTCTGATCTGATTCTGCTTGTCAAGAAGAGTTTCCACTCTTCTCCTCACTAGTTTCCCCAGCATAGTAACAGTTACCCCTACTACATTCCTAATTGTAAGTTTTCAGCAACACGGATCATAATATTATCTGTATCTTAACATGTCTTACATGATGAAATACTTCTTGGATATCAATAGTTGTCAATGCACCAATGTGCTTCTAAGTGCTTAAATACATCTGGGAAAGATTATAGTTCGTGGCATTTAGTCATACCTGGTAGGATGATACCATGGTGAAAAACGACTCTGATGCTTTTGTTTAAGTGTTTTACTACTTGTTTGGAGGAAATGGCAGGGTATTGGGGGAGAGGAGCGAGGGATCCAGAGCCAGGGAGGCGCAGGAGTACAGATGGGAAGAAGCGGAGGTGCTCGAGGGACGTTGTGGACCTGTGGTGGGTCAAAAGTACTGTGAACGTTCATCATGGACGGAATCGTTCAAGAAAGCCTGTGGAATCGCCCACTTTCACCTCCGTCGCTACAATCACAACCGCTGTCTCCTCTACCCTTGGTCGTGGTGATGTTGCTGTCCATGCTGCCTCTGGAAATGGCGGTGGTGGCCGGTCAGGTGGGGGCTTTAACACCTCAGTTACCAGATGTGGCACTCGCTTTTTGGTATCACGATCTGCTGCTGCTGCCGTTGAACTCAATCAAGGGTAAAGATTCTGAGACTCCTGATCAGTCTTAATATGTCAATTACTTGCTTTCCTCTGTCTTCATCATCCTTTGGTCCGTGTGCTCTATGCAAGAGCTTCATCGCATAGTTACCAGGAACATCATTCTGTGCAGTTTGGACCATTTGGTACATGAGACACTACAGCGTCATAAATTATGCAAACTATATTCCGACGTGATGTCTTCTGCAAATGATCCTCGAGCCTAAGTTAGTTCTGCTTTTTCGACAGAGATTCCAATAGAACCATATGCAACTTTCTCGATAGCACCCTTCTATCTTGATCCCTTGATGGTTTTTGTTTGAAATCCGCTTCAAATCTTGTAACACCAAATCTTGGATGCTGCTCCACGATCATGTGAACCACTTGACAACTCGACTCCCATCAAGAATCTTCGATCTTGCTTGTCTTTGATGATGATTCACATTCCATTTGGCATTGTCTGTTTGATCTGTCATGTGTGGCACATTCTTGTCTCTCCATGTGCAATCTTGTTATGAGGGATCAGTCCCAAATTTGCAACCATTTTTTTGGCGATGAAATCAGTCATTCACTGGTCACTAATCCCTCTAACAATATTGGCACTTCACTCCTTTGGTGACCGAAGCTCATGTTTCTAGTCACTTGGGAGGAGGTTCTCGATGGCCGCTAATGAGATGTTACTTTGCAGATTGTCGGAGTCCAAGACTGACAGGAAGAGCTTTTTAGAGCCTCGAAATTCAGCATCAGGTGAGTACAGTGCTCACAACAACAGAGTGCTGAGATCTTTCTTCGATGACTGGCCTAGATCTTCGGACCACACTGATGATAGCTAGGCTCCCTCATCGATTTTTCCCTCTATATCCACTCCCAGAAACCCCTCTTCCGATTTCTTGAGACTCTCCACCAGCAGCAATGTGCATGGACCAGAAGAGCGGCCTCTGCTGAACTGGTGGGGAGGAAGCTTGAACCACGCCGCCTCATTGGGTGGTCCTCTGGCTGAAGCACTCAGATCTTCGACGGGGTCTTCTCCGAGCAGTGTTCTGCAGCGCGGCTCTGCATCTGATACTAGCTTTGTCAGCGCCTGAAACTTCAACATCCTTCTAGCTGTTCAAATAAAATAGCTAATTTGAGTTTAGTCTTTGCTGTACCATTTCACCTTGTATCATGACAAGGTTCTGTAAATTGCAGAGAATTTGATTCTGGTCATGTATTAACAAGGCTATGAGGCACCAGATATGAACTAATCTTATTGCGACGAAAGCATTGGTATTATTTTGGCCATTTAAGCTGTCTGTTGACAAAAGAGGATGAAGATAACTAAATCCGAAAGGACGGTGTACTTGCTCCTATGGCTTGCTGCCTTGTTGAAATTTAAAAGGTAAGCAGACTCACGTGCTCCTCGATGCACTTCATATACCCTCCTGGTGATTTCGTCCGGCCTTGCTTGAAAGATCATATGTTGTGAGCTCTGTTGAATTATCCTTGTCGCTATCTCCGATTGCACCCTGCTCTAGAAGCAACTTGCTGGAGGAACGCAAAACAGCCTTGATCTGATTGGGAATGTGAAGAGGGCATTGGGGTTTTTGTTCTTTTGAACAGGACTCCATGGACACCATTTCAGAAGCAAGTCATAAGCTGGATGTGAGTTCTGGTTAATCATAATCATCGACAACAGCATAGACGACTGCAGTTCGGGATGGTGCATATAACAAAAATGAACGAGGCCGATTGTCATACCAACCCTCCTGCAACACAAGCGATTTATGTTGGTTATACACCTGGGATTCTTTTGCGGTTTAAAAAACATAACGTCAGCGAGAACACAAGCTTGAAGCAACCTCATCCCCCTTCTAATTCTTATCCAGGAATTGATCCGGTCTAAGACGTCAGTATAAGGATCTATGCCGTGCAAAGTCCAATTAAGCGATTGGGGAAAGATCCTTACTTTTCCTTTAACAGGATCTAAAACCAAATCTTCTTTTTATAAGCTAATTCCGACATTCTTCAGTCTCATCTTCTCTATTCCCCTTGACACAAATAGTTTCAATTCTTCAGGCACCCCTGCTGCTACGTGGAACAAATGCAGCACATCTGGCTTCACGGTTTCAACCCCTAGATATCTGATAGGGATTTCGAATGAGTGTTTGGGGCTGGGAAGTGGTGTACCTGGCTGAAGAACTCTGAGTTATGATCAATTCTCTTGTATCCTCCGAACAATGGGTCATCTGAATCCAGCACAATCTGCCAAGCGCGCAGAAAGAAAAGGATCATGTAAGGCTTCTCATTACATTAGAAAAAGAATCACAGATAATAAAATTAATTAAGTGGACCATGATACGAGCATGGATTTAGCACACTGTCGCAATTTCTTTGACCAACAAAATTAATCTCTCCCTCACTGCCATCCCTTCTAAGAAGGCTGAGCTCATACTGCTAAAAGAACAAAGACTGAAAAGAAGTCTCAAGAAATGGAGATTTAAGAAATAGTGGGAAAGTTGGAACATACACCATATTTTTCTTCAAGATGCTGCATAGCCTGATCAAATTCTTGCAATCCATGATATCTAAGATAGTCTGCATCGCCCTGCAACAAAACAATCAAATATCCACTTTTGCTTCCCCACGAAAACAGGCAAACTTATCCAAGAAAAGAACAAAACAGGTGTACTAAAAGGGAGCGGCAGCTATCAGAATAGCAACTTAGCAGAAAGATGAGCAGTTCGAGTGGGGGAAAATTCACCAGATCAAAGCGACGACTACATTTGTCATAGCTATTATTGTTGCCTGGAACAAATTTGCCATTAGGAAGGTACTGATCACACCTTGGGAAGTCTATCCATTCTGTCAAGAGAATCAAATATCATTAGCCATACAGCATATAACCTTATAGGCTTATACCAGTTCAATATGATGAGTAAATCATCAACAGCTTACCAGGATGTCCGAACTCATTTCCCATAAAATTGAGATATCCTTCTCCACCCAATCCTATCGTGATCAGTCTTGTCATTTTGTGCAATGCAATTCCACGATCTATGCTAGGAATTGATGGTCTATCCAAGGCCATAAAGTCATGCATATCCTGCAAATATCAGAATGGAATCAGACAAGTACCCAAAAAACACCTCTCATTTCTTTATCTACATGGCATACTCGACTCAGTGAGTAATTCCCACATGAAGAGGTAGAACTCAAGGATGGAACGCATGAGGTATGTTCTTAGTATCCAAGGAACAGTAGATCATGAAGCTTATAGATGTACTGGCCTTAATTCTACATATCTTGTTTTTTTACAGAAGCATCATGCAAGCCTAAAGGGCTGGAAAAATCGAAACAGGAGGTGTTCCTCTAACCTTGTCCATCAACCAGAACGCAATGGTCTTATCACCGACAAGCGCTTGGTCATGACTTTCAGCATAGGCAACACATTTTTCCATCCATCTTCTATTAGTAAGGCTGTGAACAATGTCACCCATTTTCCAATCTTCATCCCGTTGCCTACAAGAAGGGAAAATAAAGGAAAATTTTGGCACAATGGACCTATAATTAAAAAAGGCTGAAAAAGATATAATAAAAAACATATTAGCACTTCAATTTACGAAGAAGCTTAGTCAACCCCTAAAATTAACTACTCTATTGATGTATTAAGCACCATTTCCATCAACATAAAAAGAAATACTCCCTCCGATCCAATTTAATTGCAACAATTTCTTTTTTGGTTAATCCCAACATAAATACAACACTTCTATTCTTTTCTAATTCGATAATAAATTTATATTATTATAATCAAATTATCCCACCACCTCTTCCTCCTCCTCTCTCATTCTTTTTCTTAAACTCCACTGACACCCCACTACCTATAAAAAAAATATTTTTTCTTCATCAAATTCTATATACATTCAACACACATATAAAATCTTGTGTCGGATCAAACCGTTACAATTAAATTAGGACAGAGGTAGTAGATTTTTTATCACCCTTTACCACCAGAATTGTCCAGCTAATTGATGTATTTCAGAATTTTAGAAAATATAACTTGAAGTGAAGTGTAATTAATGTTTTAGCTTTCCTCCTACTGAATACAAGAGAATACAATTTTGAAAAAGACAAAGAATTGAATGAGTGGGGATTTGGAAGTGTTTCTAGAGGACTTACTTGAGAAGCTCGATCCACTTATCTGCAATTGCCATATGGAGACGATAATCAAATCCAACACCGCCATCTTGAACTGTAAAACAGAATGTGGGCATACCACTAACCTGTGGAAGCATAACACAGGTCACAGGTTTTTATTTATTTGTTTATTTATTTTGAAAAGACCACAGGCTGAATATTTAAATGGAGAAACATTAGCCTTCCTGTTTACCTATAAATCAGAACCAACTAGCTAATATAAAAAATTTTTTAAGTATGGAATTGCATAATGAACTGGAAGGAGTAAAGATAAATAATATATTTGAGGCTGTGATGCTCTCTTAGCAGAACCAACTACCTATAATGATATTTGGAGAAAAGAGAAAAAAAAATTCTGGTTCTTAAGTATAAGCTTAAGAATGTGCTCTTGTCTATCGATCAAAGGAACATCCACCAGAAGCTAAATTATACCAATCAGGTTAGATGGATTTATAGCTTTATGAAGAGGGAAATCATACATCTTCACCAATGGTCACGGCCTCAGGGTACAGCCCATGAATCATGTCATTCACCAGCATAAGGTAAACAACAGCATCAACGTCTGTTGCAAACCCAAAGTATTCATTGTAATTTCCTGTAAATGCTACCTGAGAAAAGGGATGCAGATAAGTCCGATCAGAAATACAGCAGAGTCCACTTTCAATTTCTGTACTCTCAACAGAAGTACAATTTTTCAGGGATTTCATTATGTTAATTCCAACCATCTTTCTTTAGATTGAAAACCATACACATGCAGATACCTGCAAACCATGATGTGTATACATCATGGAGGTCACACCATCAAAACGAAAACCATCAAATTTGTACTCTTCAAGCCACCATCTAGCATTTGACATAAGAAACCCCAGCACCTACATTGAGTAAAAACAATAGACAACTGTCACAAAAAGGTTTAAGACAAAAGAACAGAGGAGCAAAAGAGAGGCAAGGAATGGAAGTCACATACTTCCCAATGCGCATAATTGAAAACCCGAGAATCCCACATCCAATGGTAGCCACACGATCCAGAGTGAAAATAATGACTATCCGTTCCATCAAACATGTTCAGCCCATCCAAGACATTATTTGATGCATGACTGAAATATCAGGTCGAGTCAGTAAATGTGGCAAGAGCATATATGTAGAGAATATTTAGACAATAAATTAAAATGATTAATCTCAAGAAAGGGAATAGTAGGTAATGAGCGACAACTATTAGATGGATATCGCTAGTGTAAAGTAGGAGTAAATTGAACACAAGCAACAAGGCTTACCTATGCACAATATCCATGAGAACAAGTAGACCTAGCTCATGAGCTTTGTCAATCAAGGACATAAGTTCTTCTGGCGTGCCAAAGCGGCTGCTCGGAGCAAAAAAATTGGTGACATGATACCTAGGCCAAAACGAAGCAATTAAAATATAGCAATAGCAATATCACATAGTTTACTATGACAAAGCAAACAATAAAAAATGAGCATAGGAATGAACAAACTACTTTTAATTATTGCAGCTAACAAGGCGGCAAAAGGAGCTATGGTGATAAGTGCCCGAAACTAGCATAGCACGAGTGTTCTTGAACAGCCATTATCTGGACAGCATTATATCCAAGCTTTTTAATACGAGGGAGCACATCATCTCTGAAGTTGGCATATGTGTTAATTTTTGGTTCCTGCATGAAAATACTTGAGATTGAATTGCTCTGGAACAAGAAAAGAGACTTGGCCAACAAAAACAAGGACAAAGGAAAGGTAGATTAAAGCATATGAGATAACAATTACCCTGGGGTTAACAATGTAATCCAACAGTTAGTTATTTATTGAAATCTGATTATCACATGTTTCTTAACGTTATAGTGACTTCGTGCACACTCTTTCACATAAGAAGAATATTGCTTCCATTCTCGCTTGTCTAGAGGAATTAACCAGAACCGAACTCCTACAGCCGAGTCATGTACTTGTTGCTGGATGCATAAAGTAGAATGTCATGTATGAAGTTATAAATACGTGCTACTTTAATACATTGGTAACACATGATAATAAACAAGGAAAGCAAAGCCACAACATGAAGAAAGAGAAGAGATCCATACCATGCTACTCATGCCGACATGCGATTCATATATTCTAAGAGATTTTGGTCTTTTCGGGCGGGGATGTTGGAATACATACTTCTCCTGTAAAGAATGGGCGCAAATGACGTGAGTGTACAATCGTAAGAAGTGCAAGGATTTTTGGTATTTGTTCTACAATGAACAAAGGATTATAATATCTGAGTCGAAGCAGCCCAACCAATACCTCATCTGGTGGGTCATAATAAATCCCGTGATAAGGGATTTCTCCAGGAGGCTGAACAGAATATTTGATCCAAGCAGGAATTGAGTCTTTGATGCCAGATACAGTCCCCATGCGAATCTGAGATGTGAAAACTAGTCAAATCCAAGTATCTCTAACTACACAAGAATAAAAATGTCCACTGAAGAAATAAGAGTCCCACTGAAGAAATAAGAGTCTCTAAATGCAATGTAGCACATTTGTTTAAGTATTCTACCTTCACTCTTGAACCATGTTGTATTGCCGGTGATCCATCAGCATTGTTTGGCAAAAAAATCTCCCACACACCGAACTCGTTCTGCTCAAGATCAAATGAACAGGTAGTTGCATGTATAAGTTTAATATATGAAAAAAAAAATATAATGATGTCACTCCTTGAAAAGAAAGTAATGCACCGACAGGAAGTCGGAAAGGGATCGCAATGGTTTATTAAACAGCAGAACGCCAAGCTTAGCTTCCTTATCCAACATATGTTTCACTAAATTTAACGACCCCATACAAAGTGGTGGATGCCGCACAATCTGGGAAAGATAATGCATATTCCTTATAGAAGTTAAGACATCAGGGAAACACTTAAGAGCAATGTGTCAGGAATTAATTCACCTAAGAAGGAATACGTCAGAAATCCTTTCCCTAAGCTACAATAAGACAAGCATGATACGAGTTACAAAAAGAAGTCGTCGCATGTACCCGAGTCATGACATTAGCATCAGGATTCCAATTGTTGAAGTCGCCGATCAAAGATGCCGACTGGAAAAGAAAACCACAAGAGTCATTATTTCATCTCTAATGGAAAGATCATCAAAGCACCAACTAAAAACAATCAGCTCCATAGTTTTAGAGGTAAAGCGGCACCGAAATGGAGGATCCATTGGAAGTACTATAACACTAAAATTGGCATCACGTTTCATCTTTCTCTTTCTATTTCCTTAATATTTTTTTAAAAAACGCATACATACTTCATAAAAATCAAAAGACGATTGCGGTTCTACTCCGTTTTTAAAACAAAGGGGAGGTTCCAAACGGAACTTCATTGATAAGCCTACTCAAAATCTGCAACCAATGGTTCTGATATACGACCAACCTGTGCTCCAGGTGCCCATTCCCTGTAAGTTATCCCTGCAGAACTTTTTGAAACAAAAAGTTAAGAATATCAGCAACCATAGAACCATGCAATAGCTAGCAATCATTCACACAGAGAATTTTTTACTTTATTTTTTAAAGGAATGAAGGAAGGAATAAGGACAGTGAGGACTAAACATTAAGGCAACCTTCTTTTATCTCTGTTGTGCTTGCTCTTTGTGTGCAGGACAATATAACAATTTCATGTAAAGGAACTTGTCATAGTACACCGTGAGAGGCGATATACACAAAAAGTTAAATGTCACCATTTTCTTGGCCCAAAAGAAGTGCAAAGTTGGGTACAATTGACGACTATTCAGCATGCATTTTGAAGTGATTCCTTGTTAAACAAAATAAAATGCAACAATTCCTTTCAGTGTTGCAGAGCTTAAGCTATGACGCCATACCACACAAGTTAAGGGTTTACAACAACAAAATCTCTCTATATTGATGTAGCTATTATTTTGGGAAGAGAGAACATGTTTGTTTGTATTTCACACCTCAAGCTGGGGACAGAATTGAATAAAATGCAGATGACGTGATAAGTACCTACGGTTAAACCCGAACTTTTCATATCCACGAGAAAATGCATCAAGACCTCCTTCACAGTTGTCAATAGAATCTCGCATTCTCCTGTATAATGAATAACTGCAAAAGAGAAAAAAGAGTAAGGCAAATCAAGTTTCCTTTGTACCTTACATATCAGCAGTGAACTTCAACTGGAAAAGCATTAAAAGACTCAGGGAAATCAATAGTCACGTCAGAATTTCTCTCATCAAAATGGAGACATGCCATAATCAAAACCCCCCACTCTATGTTTCCCATAAAAGAGTTCACACCGAAGTGATTCATGTGAATGGATGACACAGAGGATACTTCCTCTAGATAAAAACAGGACACAACCCCAGACAGTTCATACTGAAGCTCTTCATGCTACTCATCTAATGCATCGTATGAAATGATCTGATTGGTGTTACAGTCTGTAGACTATATTTATTCTTGCTTACAAGACGATTACGAGTGAAGTTCTTAAGCACGTTACCGGTAGTCAAGATGAAAACGAAAATTTTGCAGAATTGGGTCAATCTCATATATCCTCTGCCCATTTCCAGGAGGTGGAATAATCCTCATTTCATTTAAAGGAGCAGTTTCTGTTTCCTTCTCAACAACTTCAGCCATGGGTGAGGTGTCAAAGGGGTTTTCCTCGTCAAAACTCAAGGTCTCTCCATCGAAATCAGCAACCACCTGAATATAATACAAAGTACACGAGAAAATAAGGACAATTTATCAAGCGATACATAACACCACAAGCAGTTCTTCCTTACCCTAGAAAGGGATTCAAAAAAAACAAGTGAACAAGTACAGGCATCTAGTATTCTCATCCTTTGTAATCTACTTCGGAAAGCTTAGAGGCTGTCATTTTTAACATTTCCATGACTCTGTTTCTAGATTTTGTTTCGCTTTTCTTCACAACTAATAATCATGTTCAATAAATTTTTTACATGCATCGCTTTCTTCAGTATAGTGAAGGCCCTCCAATATACTCTAAACCACCTTTCACTCAAGTTAACATGGTTCGTTGAGAAATTGCTAAACCACTTTTCTATTTTCTTTGTAATATCCCTGAATGACATGATCCTTATCCAACCTATGACTTCCAAGTTCCAAATTATAAATAGGCAACTGAAGCTACAAAGTAAAAGACAAAAGGATAGAGAAATTATTGGCAACAGTCGCAGCAGTACAAGCCAAGCAGACTACAAAAAATGCGTATACACATGCATTTTACTGGTCTGCCTGTGCAGGGAAACAGAGAAAGAGCAGTACCTCAGGATCGCTTAAAGGTGCATCAGAAGTCTCCACCTGATCGATAGAGGGTGAGGAGACATCAATTTCAGCACCTGGAACAAGTGCTGCCTCGGAATCAGCTAAGGTTGCAGATGCAGAATCAGCACTATACGCAAACTTCAGAGCAGAGGCCTTCCCTAAATAACAGCCAAATGCCATGAGGTGAGATAAGTACACACTTGAGATCAGCACAAAATCGCTGCCATTGGTTAAAAAAAAAAAAAAAAACAATACAAAAGCGAATACCAGAACAACTTGAAGATGATGCTCTTATAAAAAGGTGACCCTTACTCCAAAAAAAAAAAAAAAAAAGCAAAAAAAAATAATAATCAAGGACTGAAGATTATAACTTCAACCGATAAATGGTTATTGACCAAGTCCTCAACTACGTACAAATACTGTTTTATTTAATCAACGACACTGTATGTTCAAAAGACTATATATGGACAAGTACGCATCTCTTTTTATATTTGGAGTTCCAAGTTTACGAGCCAAGCTGGAGACACTCAACAGTTCAGGACCACAATCACAACACCACTAAGATTGTGGTCTGTTGATTGTGCCGACAACGCCACTAATGATCGGCACAATCACAACACCACTGCTTCCAATAAATACATCACTGAATTCCACCGAAACAAATACCTCACTCGATACAAAAACAGAATCTACAGTTAACTCCATCAATCCTATCCGATCATCTCACAACCACCAAAGCCACAGAAAACAAATTCATGGCAACATTTAGAGTAACTCTATAAGGCCAGCTTTCTACCATCGGTTCGGACTTTTAATCGAGTTGTTCGTCGGCGATTCATACATTCTACTCCTAACACCGATCACATCGCATAAACCAAAACAAAAGACAATCAATCCACCTCTCAAGATACAATCCGAATCAAACCATATCAACAGAACCGAAACCAATCCGATCAAACAGCAAACAATCCACGCCAATGCGATCCAGCATTCATAAACCGAAAACGAAGTATTCAGATAAAAAAATGTGGAATGATTACTACTCGAAGCAGCGAATCCGTTATTCATCGAAACAATCCCCAGCCGACTCCCACCACTCCACCTCCGATCGCCACCATTCCACGAGGCCGCTCTCGACCCGATCGGCGCAGACACGAACGGCAATCGAATCCCCGACGCACCATACACCATTTCCTCCTCTCTTAAATCTCACTCACTCGCTCGATCCTCCAGGGGTCTTGAACAAATCTAATGACGACGACGATGATGAGCGATGGTGATGGTGATGAGGGGACATTGAGTGAGAGAGTGCGGTGTTTATTTGAAGGCAGAGTGAGTGTGATGGAAAATGTGAGTGAGGGAGTGAGTGTATGGGATCATATGTGTCACGCTCTATGTTTTTTGGAGGTTTGTGTGGGGGAGGTTGTTGGGCTGTGTGACTAAGAGGGTGTGGGATGGTGTGAGGAGGGTGGCGTGGGATGTGATGGACTGCGGAGCCAATATAACGTTACATGAAGAGAGATACACGAGTATCATGGATACAGATGATGAAGATATATTACTTTAATTTTATAATAAATATAATAAATTGACTGACATGAGGGATAATGGATAACAAACTTTTCAAATAAAAAAATATTGTAATTATTATGAGATAAAAAAATAAACATTATATTTATTACGAGGTAAAAGGAATATATTATAAAGAACAAGGAATATACACAATATTATTTTGGTTATGAAATATCAAATCTAAATTTTATGATTGAAGGAAGAGTTATTTATTGTTAAGCTCACCCTTATTAATAAAATGTTGTGAGATTCAAAAAATTTGAAAAGAATAATTTTGAATGATTAATGTGAAACGTTAACCAAGAAAATAAAGATTAGAAGAAAATGATCATCATGAACCATTCTCTTAAGTCTTAATGAAACCAAAATACATTTGGTAATATTACTTCGTATGATATTCATTTAAAAGAACATTTATTTATTAATTGGTTGATTCAAGTATGCATGTAAGATTTGTATGGTCAGTCGTAAGATGAGACAATATCAGTAAGGAGAACATCAAAGAAAATTTCCCTGATTTTTCTCATTTTAAAAGGACCCAAGGGCATGACATGCTACCTGTACTTTGATCACTTTTTAACTTCTTTACCCTTTTTTTACTTTCATTTGAGAAGTATATGTGAAACTGAAAAAGGGATTTTTGAGTCGTCAAGGTCGCATATTCCCTTTGGAATCACAAGACAGGGTCCTCTCGTGGAAAACGATGGGGTTAGTAAGTCCTCCATGGAGGCTTCGTGTCACGGTTTAAAGATATAGTACCAGTATAATCGATGTCTTTTTTGGTACTCCATCGTGGAATTGCTCCACCGTTATCTGGAGATTGGTTTTCAAGAGGTTAAGACATCTCTAACGTTCCGGACCGTCAATCCATGTAATCGCATCGTTATAAAACTGTTTTCTTAGTTGACGATTGACCCTCATAGATAAACATATATTTTTTTTAATGTGTTTTAATAACATTCGTATGCATTTTAAGAAATGATAAGTTACAACAATGACGATCATCCGTTTAAAAGAAAAGAACGTTGGATGTCTCCCAACAACTAATCACAGACCTAATATAGTGGAGTCCATCGGCCAACTCACTGCCAACAACAACTAACTAAAACATCACGCGTCAAGCACGTGATTATTCCAAACAACAACAAACACAAACAAAAAACATTCATTTCAGCATTACAAACGCATATCAACTCCCTCCCTTTTAAGAAAATTCTTCTTCTCAAAAATCTATATGTCCCAAACTTCAACATCAAGGAAATGCCTCCTCATTGCCTCATAGTACTCCCAGGTCACATCATCAGTTAAGCATCCATGCCAATGCACCAGAACCTCAGTAACAGTCGAACCTCCCTTATTTGCCATCCTCCTATCAAGAATAGCACTAGACTTCAATTTCTATACCCTTTCGATGGCGAAAGCTGACAACAAGAGACTTGTTAATCCAGTATCAACCCTTTTCTTCCATGGGGAAACATGGAACACGTTGTGGATTCTTACACTTGGAGGAAGGGCTAATATATTGTTGCCTTATTGATCTTGGATATGATCTAAAAAGGGCCCAAATACTTTGGAGCTAATTATTTGACAACCTCCTTGCCACCGATTGCTGTTTATAAGGTTAAAACTTGGAACAACAATAACAACAACAACAAATCAAGTTTTTATCCCATCAAGTGGGGTCGTCTACATGAATACGACGGCGCCATTCCAATCTGTCATGTATATCATCTTCTGTAAGATTATGATAGACCATATCATAC
>JAOVYX010020988.1:0-16317 GCA_035668315.1 Drosera spatulata | reverse complement strand
GGGGGAACTAATTGTCCCCGTGGGATAAACAATTTATTTAGAAAATAATCCTGTTTAATATTATCATATATTTGTTTGGTACACTTGGACTCTGGACTGTACTAATTAGTCCTATCCCGACAGTTACAAACAAACACAACATTAAATATTAAATTACATTGGACTAAATAGTCCCAGGATTATTAGTTTCAGGATTAATAATTTCACTTTATCCTATCCTCAAAACAAACACACCCAGAGGAAATTTACAGTGACGAAAACGACTTTGCCTCTGCCACCTTTGATGAAGTAGCCGAAGAAGGGAGAGGGGTCTTAGTGTCGATGACCAGGAAGTGATCAAATCGAAGCAGAGAAACTGTAATAGGGCGGTGAAAATCAGACAAGAGACGCTACAGAGGAATGGCTAGGGAAAAATTGGAAGGGTTGGATTAGGGTTGGGTTAAAATGGGGTGTTAGGTTAGATTAGAAGAAGAGTTGTTAGGTTAAAATAAGGACAATGTAGGTATTTTAGGTAATTGGATATCAAATTATAAAACAAAGTTTGATTGGATATCTAAAAGTACCATGGAACTAATTGGATATTAAAAGATGAGCCAAAAGTTATATGAAAAGTTTAAAATAATTATCCATAGATGGAGCATTTTTTTTATTTTTTAATAAAAGAATAGTTTTTTTATTCATGGAACCTTCATAGTTCATCCAAATGCAATATTACACACATAACCGCATAGCTTCTGCTTTCTTTCCTTTATATTTAGAAGGTCGTTTTCAAACCGCCAAGTGCATTAGTTGACTTTCCCTATATAAGGTGTGTTTATTTTGGGATAGGGTAAAGTAAAATTATTAGTTTTGGGATAAATAATCCATGAACAAATAATCTAAAAATAAATAATATATTATAAGGATTAGACTTATGTTTGTTTGCGATGGAATATTTTTTATTTCTTCTAAACGCTTATCTTTTATTTCTCAAAATATGAAAAACATAGCAGTATCATCCCCTATTTATATCTCCCCTAGGTTCGTTTACAACAAAGAATAAAATGTAGTTTTCCTTTCATTTATTTATAATATTTCCTAAATAAATGAACAACTAATTATAGATGATAAGCTTGACAAATACAAGAAGATGAAGTACATTAAATATGAATTAATATTATTCCTTTCATCCTATAAATTTTGCAATATGTACGTATTTTTCACTATTTTATATGCATGAATACAAATCTCGTTTTTATATTAAATCACATCTGATCGTCCCGAAACATGTATTAAGTTGAATTACGTAAGTTACATAACTATTAATGTTTCATGATAAATTTATATATATAAAAAAGTACGTTTGATCGTCGTAGCATGCGTATCAAACGTTGCATCGACGCGTGTTTAAAGTGAAAACCTTGCAAAATTTATAGGACAGAGGGAGTAACATATAACATAGGTTCACAAGCACAACATAGGTTCACAACGCACGGTGTACCCGATTTCTCCTGTACTTCCTTCTTTTCATAAAGAATGCAAAAATTTGATTTGTAACAAAAATTTATGTGTGTTAAATTTTATAGAGAGAATTTTTGATAGGTATTCTTCTGGAGTTTTAATTACACAAAAATATCCCACTGTAATTACATTTTCATCAAGTACCCCATAATCAATTAAAAGATCATTTTTTCTAAATATAATTATTAGATCCAAAATTCGGTTTCCTAAAAATTCATTATCTTTAAATCCAACAACAAACTACCGACGAAGACGGACTGATGACTAGGACAACGAACTAACAACGACGACGGTGAATGAACGAACTGACGACGACAACGATAAACTGACGGCGATGACCAACCAATGACAACGACGATGTCTAATTGACAATGATGATGACGAACTAACTACGACGACGACGAACTAACGTTAACGATGAGCTGATAATGACGAGAAGCTGAGGACTGTGACGACGAAGAATTCATGACGACAAAGTTACGATGACAACGACAACAAACTCACGACGATGACGAAATAACCACCACGACAAAACGACGATGATCACGAATTGACAACGACGACGACAATTAAGGGTGACGACTTGTAGTTGAATAGCAAAGGCGACAGCCGGTTGATGGTAAAGGGTGGGGTACTCTATGAGAATTAATTTGATTAAGTGGTACTTCCGAGTAATTTATCTAATTTTATATTAGTTTGACTTATTTGTTCTCGTAGTTGTGTGAGAGAAAGAAGAGAGAAAAATAATGAAAGAAAAAGTGATAACGGATGAGATGATGTGATATAAAATAAAAAAATATAGATGTTTTGATATTTATGAAAAATATACAGATAAGAAACTATTCCGTATTATACCTCTTTCATCCCATATTAATTATAATGTGTTGATTCGAAAATTAATTTGTATTTTGATGAAATGCGTATTGAATTTGTGTATATTTTGATTTAAAATAATATTTTAATGAAAAAAACCTTTTTTTATTTTGAACCGATAAAAAAAAATATTATAATTTTTTTTGATAATATGAAATGTTACAAGTAACATGAAATAAAACAAGTAATTTTATGAGAAATGCAAAACAAAAAATGTTTTTTTTGGACGGAGCGAGTGCAACATTGAAATCCCTCGAAGAAAGCCGTGTACCTGAAAGTTCCAACTTTTCACTTGTACCTATCATATTTCCTCCCTAATCTAGCCGCCTCATCATCATCATAAAATAGTAACCCTAAAGTAATTTTATTCTCAATTTCGCCCCCAATTCGTCGGCCCCAATTCTTGATCCCTAGGGTTTCCAATTCTTGAAGCGTCGCCAGATTTCGTGATCTGGGTGTCGTTTCATTTCTTTAAATTTTCGATTTTGGCATCAGGGTATCATTTATTATCAATTACTCTCCGACTTCTGAGATCTGGGTATAGTTTCATTTCAAAATAATTATTGACTTTCGCATCTGGGTATCGTGTAATTGTATTTATTATTGATTTTGGCATCTGGGTTTCGTTTCCTTTTGTATTTAATCGTCTGATTGTGGATTCTTATTCAGATGTCTTTATTGCCCAAGAGTGATTCGATTCAAATACGAGAGGTATGGGAAGAGAATCTGGAAGATGAGTTTCGATTAATACGAGAAATCGTTGATGATTTCGCTTATGTCGCGATGGACACGGAGTTTCCGGGCATCGTTCTTCGTCCGGTGGGGAATTTCAAGACCAGCAGTGACTTTCATTACCAGACATTGAAGGAGAATGTCAACATCTTGAAGTTGATACAGCTCGGATTGACGTTTTCCGACGACGAAGGGAATTTACCAACTTGTGGGATGGGTAGGTTCTGTATATGGCAGTTCAATTTTCGCGAGTTCAATGTCAATGAGGATGTGTATGCGAATGATTCAATCGAGTTGTTGAGACAGAGCGGTATTGATCTTAGGAAGAACAATGAGAAGGGGATCGATGCGGTGAGGTTCGGGGAGCTCCTCATGTCGTCGGGGATTGTGTTGAATGATAATGTACATTGGGTGACTTTCCATAGTGGGTATGATTTTGGGTACTTGCTTAAGATATTGACATGTAGGGACTTGCCGGAGTCGCAATCCGAATTCTTCAAGTTGATCAATCTGTATTTTCCGAATCTGTATGATATTAAGCATCTTATGAAGTTCTGTAACAGCTTACATGGTGGGCTGAATAAGCTCGCCGAGTTGTTGGAGGTAGAGAGGATTGGTGTTTGCCATCAAGCGGGTTCCGATAGTTTGCTTACGTCTTGTACATTCAGGAAGCTGAAGGAGAATTTCTTCAGTGGCTCGCTAGAGAAATATGCTGGGGTTTTGTATGGTCTTGGTTTCGAAAATGGACAGATTGCTCAATGAAAGTATGGCTGTTCTACATTTTATGCTCACGTGTATGTTGTAAATTAGCTTTAAAGTAAAAGAAAAGTTTCTTAATGTCTTTTGTTTCGATGCTCTTTGCTTCGATTTGTTGGTTTCGTCTTGTATGTTTTGTGGCTAAGCCTTCGATGTCTGGGGGATCTACGATATTATACTTCAATGGTGCATCTGAATGACTTTGTAATTCAGCAGCATCCTTTGAGTGAGTTGGAGGGTGGCTTTGTATAGTAGGGGTGCGCCAGATCGCCACGGATAATTTGTTTCAAACTTCACCAATACGTTCAATCTTTATTGCCTAACCTCGGCTTGGAGATGATTGAACATTCATTCCTTGTACATAATACAAGGGAATTGTTGAAATGACTCGTAAGCTCTAGTGAGTGAAGCATCATTCGCAGGAGCTCCTTAACTAAAGTCAAGTGCTCCATCGCATGGTTATAGGCTTAGTCTTTTCATCTATACCCGAGGGCTCGACTCATTATGAAACCAGGGAATTGAGGAGGAGAAAGCCATACTTGTGCTTGAAATATCCCATATTTGTGTGACGTTTATTGATCTGTTATGGTGCTTGTTTTATCGCCAATTAAAATAATAATATCTAGGTCGTAGATGTGCTTTTGCTGAAGTTCAGGTGGAAGGGACTGAGGGTTGATCCAAATTGCTAAAGTTCAGACCCTGCTATTAGGTTTCTGCTCTTGGTAAGGATTCAAAACTACCAGTGTAGGTATCAATTATAACAAATTTTCTCAGGATTATAACATTATCGATTTGCTGATTACAATTTAACAATCTATATAGTGATCTATTATCTTTTCCGTTTAAGTTTCATCACGTGTTTCATCACGTTGTATGCCTTTAACCTTATGTTCAACGATTTTTTTCATTTTTAAAATTTTCAACCACGCATTTGTGAGGAGACATGGTGAGTAAAAGAAAAGAATTATTTGATTAGGAATTTATGTACTGTCTTGATTAGAAAAAAGGGCCTAACCGTTTGCATCTCATCCCGTGTTTAAACTCATTCCTTTATGTGCCTTGTTAGGAAAACAAACCTAGTGATACTCCGGATAATACTTCGCTATATAATTGAAAGGGTGGTCATCTTAGGCTATCATTTTCTCTATTATGGCACATTCTTGTTTCCTTATTTTGAGTTTGAACACATTACAATACCTAAAAATTCACATCTCGTTCACATAACTTGATTGACAAACATACTCATGCTTACGCCCAACAGCTAGGACTAAAGGCAATCAAGGCCAAGGGTCGATCAATACACAAACAAAGACACGAACAAAAACATACCACGACTTAATCAAACTGTGACTCATCCTATGACCTAGACTCTACATCACAACACTTTCGATATGTGGCCAAGCGTCGGATGGTCCTGAAGGACCAACTTCAGCTTGACGATCCCTTTGGTTGCGCGGGAGGTAGCTTTGGCGGTGGTTAGGAACAACTTCCTTGATCGCAAGTATATGCAACAACCTGTTCAAGTCAGTTAAGTCCTGTATGTTAACTTTCCTAATGTTCATTAGGTTAGTTTTCTTAGCATACTTCATCACCATATTTAGATTCTCAATCTCATCAACAACAGGCCATGAAACTTAGTGTTCTGAGCAAAAGCAGACTTTGGAACAATCAAAATCTCAACCAATGTATCTCCACTAAGCAGAATGGTTTTACCCTTGACATTGGAGATGATCAGAGCATGTTTTTCTTCAATTTCCATGTTGGAATAGAGCTCAGTGATGAAAGTGGGGTTGTTGTTATCATCGACTTGGAACAGATCCTTCCATCTTAGTGCATCAATCAACTCATTCAGTTGCCCAAGTCCATTAAGCTCCATTCATTTAGGATCAATAACTTTGCGAGCTTGGATGGACCTAGCAGCAAAGGGAACAAGGGGTTTGGTTTTCTTCTTCTCCTCCTCCTCTTTGGAGGACTTTGGAACATCTTTTTCTATCTCAGTTGCGCACGAATCAACAAGTCTTTCAATGGCTTTCCGTTTTGTGGTGGTGGTGATTTTGGTTATTGAGGCAGGGGCTTCTGCATTTCTTATGGTAGTGATGGTTTGTGGTGGATCTGGTTCTTCTTCTTCGAGGAAAGTGTGAGTCTCTCGATTTGGTGGTTGGTCTGGTAGGGCTGACCTTAATCAGATCATCATAATTCGTAGCAATCGAAGCATCACATTGCAAAGTTTCAAGATCACCCCTGACCCAATCAAATTCATCACTTTGTTGTTCTTGGAGTCATATATAAATCGAGTCAACCATTGCTGCTGTTAAGATTGGCTTTAGAAACTTATCAATGAGGGCTCTAGTTTGTTAGGAATAAACTGGAAGATTGTTGCTGCTAAAGAACAAGGACTTGCTCGTCGTGTGAAGCTGTTTAAGGGAGCTGTTCAATTCCATAGTCTGGAGGATTTGGAGATTATAATAGTTGGTCTCAAGTGTAAGTAAGGTTGCTGCATTGAGAAGAAAATTCACAGTCCAAAAAGGATTGGTGATAGTGCAACAAGAGGAGATTGTACTAGTGTAGAAAGATCATAGTGAAAATTTTCAAAACTCCTACTTATATTGGATGTAACTCTTTTGTCCATAATATTGACAAAAAACGAACCAATATAACATCGTGTCAATCCCTCTCTTTTTCTTGATCCTTCATATAATCAAACACCTCGATACAGATCAATGGAAAGAGCTAAGACAAAAAATAAGAAAAAGGAAAGAAGATGAAGGGTTTTGACGGTGTTCTCTCATTTTCACATGTTTGTGAGATTTTCTTGGGAGTAGAGTAGAGTATAGTTGAAAACACTTCACATAATTCCCAAATTACCCTTTAATAAATGCTTACCCTAGTTTCATGCCATCACCCCTCCACCAAAAATTTCCGCACAATTTCTTTGGAGAATCAGGATGCTGCCGCCCAATTCTCTCTCATCTCCACCGGCAAATGTGTAATTTGATTTTTTATTTTTTTTCTTTCCAAACTAACAAACAAGACAAGGTAAAATTATTTAACTTTTTTTTTTTCTAAACTCATAAAACAACACAAAATAAAATAATAAACTTAACTTTTCTTTCTTTTGTTTTCCTTATCTATACTTTACCTCCTTTCCTTCTAATTAAAACTAACAAACAAAGGCTAAGTTCCATCGACATCCCCTCCTCTCTACATCTTTCCAGAGCAAATTGTACCCCTCATATCTCTCCGTCTACCTCATAAGGTTAAATTGCTTCTCCTAACATCGAACTATTCAAGGGCGAGGGAGAAATCTCAAGTCAAGATCTTTCAAGACATTAAGGTTTGGTTTGTGAATTTTAATAAGAGGGGAGGTGAAGTAAATAAGGGCAAAGTAAAAGGAAGGGAGGGAAAGTGGAGTATAAAAATTTTATTTTGATTTTGTTTGTGAGTTTATAAAGTGAAGTTTAAAATGAGAGGGAAATAAAGTGTTAAAATTTTTATTTCATTCATATTTTAATAATATAGAGAATTTTAGTTGGTTTGAGAAGGAGGATAATTTTATAGTGGGTGCGTCGTTGATGTTGTATCAGTAATTATGATTGTTGTAAACTGTAACTTTTTTTCTCATGAACTGTATCATTTTTTGTTTTTTAAATTATAGTTCATAATAAAATAAAATATAATTCACGAAAAAAAAATTACAATTCACAACAATCGATATGACAATTGTTACAACATCAATAATTTTTTTTTTCCTAATTTCCATCACCTTTTATCTCCTTATCCCTTCCAAACCCCTGATATGATATTGGAGAGTTCACCTTTAGGAGTAAAGTCACCCAAATCACTCCCAAACACCACCCTTTCCCTCATTAAATTTCAGACACATCACGTGAAAGGTTTTTAACCAAAATCCTTCCCCTCCTTTTCACTACTTATAAACAAAGTGTAAGCGATTCTCTTGTTCCTTCTGGTTCCCTTGCTCGATCTCTTGTGGTAATTCATGCTATGGTCTTGTTAATTTCGGAAAAGAGTGAGCGAGGTTCCTGATTTAAGTGTTCTTGTTTCTGTTTTTTTTTTTTTTGGACGAGGAGTCTATTCCAGATCATGTGCTCAATTTCAGGGATCTAATATTTGTTCCCTGTTTTTTAATTGGAGTCGGTCATTCTTTCCTGTGTTGTGGCACTGCTTTTCTAATTTGTGGGTGTAAGCTATTTCCGTGGCATCTTGACTTGTTTCAGACGTTTCCTTTATAAGCCAAATCCGTATCATATCCGTTTCAAGTTCCATGAGTAAATCCTTTGATTTCAGCATTTGATTGCAATCCTCATTGTCAACGGTCGTAAATGCAGATCCATGAGTAATCTTTTTTTTTTGTTAGCTGACTGTTGGTATGAGGTGCTAGAGTCTTTTGATGTTCTTGTTTGGTTTTGCTTAGGGTTCCATGAAGAACTACAACTTGCGTTCATAAATCCTTACTCCTTGTGTTGAATCTATCTGTTTGTATAGTTCCTTCAAACAGAAAAATAAATTCGCCTATCCTTCTTGCTACATGCTGTCAGGAAGTGGTCATCGATAAGTATGTGCTCCTTTCTTGTGATATGCCTTGAAGCTGCCATGCACATGGAACTGCTTTTCATTCTTGCCTTTTGTTTCTTTCTAGTTCTGTAAGTATCATTTGGTCTTTGATGAACTCATGCTGCTTCTGTAAGGGATAGGTTTCTCTTTGGCTGTAATTCAAAATACGCAGTTTTTCATCTCGGACCCGAGGTCTGTTTGATCTAATGTTGTAAGTTGTCATAGTCGTGAGCTTGTTATCTTCTCGGGAAAGAAAGACCCAGGTCATCGAGTGTTATTTATGCATTTCACCACTTGACTTGGGGATGTCTTGTCTTTTTCCTCTGTATTCTTGTTATCGTGTGATTAATATGCCAAGTTTATTCGTTCCTAATCATCATTTCATGGTATACTTCTTATAGATCTTTTCAACCCGTATGTCTTGACTCCGCATGTAATACTCTTTGATTTTGTTGACAATGCAAAGGTTGAATAAAATCAGCTCCATACATGCCCTGTTTAGAACAAAGTTAGGTCTTTATGTGAGCACATGATGAGTCAAGTTGCATGGAAATTAATCTCTACAAAGCTATGAGGCTGCAAGATTAGAGTTTATAACTATTTTCAAAAATGAGATTGTTTCCTTTTGTTCCTCGAACTCGTATTCTGCATATTTATGCCTCAAGCTATGTGAAGCTATCTTGTCACTGACTTAGTGACCAATCTCTGAGTGGGACGATGAGTTACAATTCTGTTTGGATGGTTGATTCTGCATCGGGGTAAGGCTTGATCACCTTGCACGATACAGAAGCGTGTACTGCAGTTATGGGTTATGGATGGCTTAGAGATCGGGAAATTTCCAGGGATGGAATTGAATGGCTTCGGTTCTTGGACATGGTTGCTAGTCAAGTGTTTCTACAATAATAACCTCTTTGCGCATTTATTGCGAGGGCAAGGGAAAATATCTATGCGTCGTGGTCTGGACTTGATTTGTTCCATGGTTCTATATTGGCTCTATCATTTTATTGTTCATGCTATGATTTGCCTATTCACTCCTTGCCTATTTCTGTTGTTCTTTATTGTTAAATTTTTCCTGTCAAGATCGCTTGCTGGCTAATTAGTTCACTCCGTTTTTTTTTCTGTTTTTTGTACTCTTTTGATAGGCTAGTGGGCTGCCTCCGGTAGAGAGCGGAAATTAAATTATACGTTCGTTCTCTTTCCAAATGAAAGATTCGTGCACATGGAGAATCGGAATAAAACTCCAGTTGAAGTTATTGGGACTTATCGTCTGATTTTGGATGCTGGACATCATTTAGATTTTTTCCTAACACTTTATGTTTCCTCTGTTTATAGCAATTTGATATCTCTATTACAACTTGATTCTGTTAGATATTCTTTTAAGTTTGAAAGTGAATGCTTCAGTTTGTTTAAACATAATACTTTTATTGGTTCTGGTTTCCTTTTTGATGGATTGTATAAAATCAAGTTTGACAGTTCATTTATTGAATCCTTAATGATCTTGCATCCTAATGTTGGTTTGAAACGTGATATGGTGGATGCATGTTCTGCTTGTTTGTGGCATAAATGTTTGGGCCATGTGCCCAAAGAAAAATTGCAAAGATTAATAAAGAATGAGATTCTTTCTGAATTAGATTTAATCGATCTTGGGATATGTGTGGATTGTATCAAAGGAAAGCACACAAAACACACAATCAAGAAAACAGCCATGAGAAGCACAGATCTTCTTGAAGTAATACACATCGATATTTGTAGGTATTTTGATATTTCATCTTTTGGTCGAGAAAAGTATTTCATCACTTTCATCGATGATTTTTCACGTTACGGTAATGTCTATTTGTTGCATGATAAATCTCAATCGATAGATATTTTAGAGGTGTTTATCAATGAGATAGAAAGGTAATTAGATCGGAAGGTGATAATAATCAGATCAGATAGATGTGGTGAATATTATGGAAAATTTAACGAATCTGGACCATATCCTAGTTCATTTGCTAACTTCCTTGAAGAGCGCACGTGATAAGCTCCTTCTTGTAGCTGTTTGTTACTGGGACGATAAGCATCTCAACAATAGTATTTGGCTGAAGCGAGCACATTATCGTCAAAATTTTGAATCCTGGCAAACTTGGAATCCAAGGATCCTCGACTATTCTGATGCTTCCAGTGCTCACCTGCCAACACATGCCTAGTTTAGGCTTCACCATTAAAATTAAAAAGAAAATAAAAATATAGAATATTGAAGATGAAATGAAAAAATAATGAAGAAAACAAATACGACCACAAGATGAAGGAGAATCATTTTGTGAAAGATTATGGCTTTGTAGGCGAATACGATGTTGTTCAAGGTAAATTATAATAAACAGTTCACATTTCACAATCCGTTGTTCACAATGAATTATTTGCATTTCACAGATAAGGACAAAAAAAAAAAAAAAACCTACAGTTATATTATATACTTCTAATGATGAGACAGTTTGTTATTGCACTGTTAAGTTGGATTTGAAATTAAGTTGGATCGCCGACTTTAACGAAATCGAAACGTTACCATTGAGTTTAACGAAAGCTAAATGTTACCTTCTATCGTAACCCTTCATATGCGATTGTTAGTGCATCACTTTAAAATCAACATCCACCGTCCTCAACCCTAAAACATAAAATTAATATTAAATCTCTCATTAATAAAACATCCTAAATGATCGTTTACTAATTTCATAGAATTTAGCACATAAATATAGCCATATGGAATAACATATATATGTACGGAAATGTATGCCTGATTTTAAATCAGTCAACATGACTGATTTTATATCATAAAAAAAAAGATTCTTGATAAGATTTTGTTTTATAGAATCACTATTACAGAATCTTTCTACACATCTTTCTTTTAATGATATAATGTTGGCTGATTTTAAATGATCCCCACAAACCCTGTATATGTATGGTTACATTTTTCATATTCAGTGACATATACATTTCTCCTCTAACTAGTTCCCCTTTACTTCCTTCACCAAGAATAGCAGGAGGGAGGGACACAAGATCATTTCTATTTCACTCTGTATGTAGCACTATACAATTCTAGCACAGACGTTTAGTAATTACTTTATAGCTTTCCTTTTTTGTCATATTCTCATTTTATTAAACATTTCAATATTGCTTATTTGACTTAGCATCCCCTCCCTTCACTATCTCCTGTCATACATGCGTACACAAAACACATGAGCATTGAAATGCTTTTACATCACACTCAACAATTTTCAGACATAGCATTTTCTATCTTGATTACCAGTTTGTATCCTCCCCTACCCTATATTATCCTTTCCCAAAAATTGAAACACGGAGCATGAAGCTTCCATTAGGTCAATAACCTCCTCATCTGCAACACACGATCAGGCCGACGGTCTCTGTTTGCAAAAACTATCCAACCAGCAAAACGAGTGGGAGTGACGGCAAGATTTAACGATGACAACGGTCTCTGCCATGGAGCTCCAGGCCATGGTCGAACATGATGTCAGGAACCTATGCCACAGATGACAGGAGGTAGGGCATAAAACAATGCGGGACAAATCGCCTCCCATTTGTGTTAACCTATTAGGAACCAATTCGAATAGAATAGAAACGAAAGAAGATGCAAAGATATGATTTTTAACGTGAAAAACCACTCGATGTGAGACGTGAAAAATCATGAGGTCGAAACCCACCACACAGCTCCATTATCTATGAAATAATGGGTATACAAAGTTCTCTCTAGATCACACTAGAGATAATAGCAATCGCAAGCAATACAGCCCAAATCAACAAAGCAATAACGACAAAATTGTCGTAATCTTGCTACCACCTTTGGACAACGATAACTCAACCTATACAGCTCCAAATGACGCATCATCTATTTCTATTTCAAGAGATGTATTAGGAACGCGTTCACCAAATTTTATGATGATCCGACATCGTTATGGCTTTGTTCGTCCTCTGGAACTCAACAGCAGTAACCTGAAAGTGAAGCCAAATAATCTGTCGATGGAGGCTGGCTGATTCTGTTGCCTTGATGCTAGTTTTGTTGAGGCACTGCTGGTTTGATACCGATTAGGAATTCCTCTTGGCTTGGATGAGAAACCAAAAACACCAAGGCTCCACACGCTGATTTCTGTTCTTCTGATCTCACCGCACACCCAAAAAAAAAAAAAAAAAAAAAAAACCAAAACCCTAAATCAAGATATATATGTATTCCTCCTAAATATCTCTTCACTTAATTAATTATTCTTTCACATAATAATAATATGGGGGCTTGACTTGTCAGACTTCTCCATAAAAGCGTGAACCCGATCTAACAGCAGAGATTACGACAGGGACAAGTTATCACCACACCTTGGTTCCCTCGATTATCCGAGAGAGAGACCACAAGAGAGATCGAGGGGAAGTGATGATAGCTCACCCTTTTCTTCCTTTTTCAATGACGATATGGTTTATAGGTGGATGTTGTAATACCCCGACCTAACAATTACATTTTTCTATATTAATTTACTTTCCAATCAAGATATATATATCATTAGTTTTATAGTTATATTTATTCGGATTATATCATTGATGAATAAGATTATGATTTTTATTCAAATAAGATGTTTTCAATAAATTATAATTATGATATTATTATTTAAGAATAAAAATAAGAAAATTATAAAGTTTAAGTTCATTTCTCTTAATTTAATTATTAATTATGATGGATAATCTCTTCCCTATACAAATATGCAATAAACTCATTTTAACCCAAAAATCTTCACATCTTCCAAACGTTAGTTTCTCTCCCTATCATCCACGCCGCCAAGAGAGGAAGAGGAGACACAAAAGATGAAACCCTAACCTCACCGAATCATCAAACTATCTTCCTCTACGTCGACTCTCTTTTAATCTACTCTATTTTGATATGTTGTCATTATCTTTATTCAACGTTGAAGAAATGAGAGTTTATTTAAGAGTGACGATTTTGGGTTTCATAAATTGATCTCGTACATGAGGGTTGGTGGTCATATTTGATTGATTCGGGAAGTAAAGCTATTGTTTGATGCTTGATTTGAGAAAACTGTTTTTGTTGGAAAGTTAAAAAATCTATCAAAAAATATTAAGAGTGAATTAGACTATGAAATTCATATTTAATGAAGTTTAATATGTCTATTTTATAATAAAATTTGCGGTTATCAATCGACAGTGTGTGCATTGAGATATAGGCCGAGAAAAGTCAGAAGGTCAAACTGTCTCGTGTCATACCTGTGTCGCATTCGAAGATTAATCTGAAACTATCTAGAAAGAATTATATAACGAACCTTATATGATAAGAACGATGTCTGAGTCTATTTTACTATAAAGTTTACGAAATTAGATTTGGAGCATTGTACTGAAAGTTATGAGTAAAAACTTGAGGTAATGTCAAACAATATGATTTGACTTGATGACGAGAATCAATTTAATTGATTGGGATAATTAAGCAAGATTTAAAATAAGAAAATTATTTTTTCTAAAACTCTATATGTCTACTTTGTAGAAAAATTAACCTTGTATGATTTGGAGTTACGTGTGAAAAGTTATGAGTAAAACGTATCGAGAGGTCTACCAGTCTCACTGTTTAAAGATACTAAGTTTAAATGCCATTATCTGTTAAATCAGAAATTATCATGATATGTATTATGCCTCCTTGGAAAGGTCTATGATTCTATTTTCTAATGATACAAAGAAATCATAATTTGAATATTTTTACAGAAAGTTATACTCGTAGTTATTTTTCTAAGAAGATACAAACCTATTTTTCTTTAAAAAAAATGATGTGATAGTGATTATGGTTATTCATTATTTATTCAAGATAGTCGTTCACTTATTATCAATGTCTGCTGTTAGGATTGTTGTTCACGAATTTTAGGTGAGAATCAAGTACACTTGTCCCTTCTTTGAAATTTCGTTTGAGGACCTTTCTTTGTGCTACGACAGACATACGTCGTACTTAATTGATTGAGTTGAAAACAACGTTGATTAATTGTTTTTCACATGATAACGTTCCATGTTTTTGTGAGACTTTTTGTGATATTTTTTGCTTTCTAGTATCTATATGATGTGACGTATTTTGGTTTGCACGTCATTTTTACCCCTGCTTGTCTTGTGTCGTTTTCTAGCAAAAAACGACTCAAGACGTTGTTGGTCGGCTAAGTCCACAGGTTACTCTGAGGTTCTAGGGATTAGAATCGTTGGGGTTTTACTCTAAAATGTCTCAACATGTGATATTTGTCACCTGAGATAAGCTTACAGGATTACGCAGGTTGGATCTATCGTCGAGTATAACTGTATGATTGATCATAGATATCTATACCTTTTGAGTTGTTTTAGATGGACATAGTGATTATTTTTATATTCAGTTTGACTACATGTAGGTCTTAGAGATAACATCCCTGTATGTTCGTGTATGGATCTTTTGTGTAAGGTATTGATCTTTGATTGGGGTTTTTGAGAATATGCATGATTGTTGCACGTTTTATCCGAGTTGATTGTTCTTATTGTGCGATTCCCAGAGGTACAGTTTAGAGGGGGATGAATAGGTTGTTTTAATTTTTTTTTGATATAAGGCAGTAGAGTGTTTAATTAGTATGTACTAGTTGTTCTTGCGGACTATAAGATGTGTCTACTGCAGAGACTTATGCTTTCAAAGCTTGTCTCTTTGCACTCTTTAATTTATTTCTAACAGTTCTAATATGCAAAGCAGTGCAAAGAAAAGTAAGAACACATGATTTTATACTGGTTCAGACACTTGTTATCAACTGATCAACGAGAGCTTAATCCACTCTTCCCTTGGTGACCGGTGTAGTGAAGCCAAGAGGTGAGTTTACTATCTTTTTATTTTTGGCTTACAAGAAAACTCCTTTACAAGTTCACAACTTGCTAAAGGTTAAGAACCTAGATCCTTTGTTTCAGCTCACTCAGACGATTTACACACTGATTTCTGATTTTTCTTCTTCCTAAGAATGTTCAAAATATCATCGTCTAACACTCTTGTCGTCTGAGTTCCTTTGATCCCCTTTTATAGGGTGAGGGATGAGAACCCGTGACTGTACTATTCAGATGTGGACAACTTTGTCTGTTTGCTCACAGTGACCCCATCAATGATGTTGACAAACTTGCTTCAGCTTTTTTTTATCCTAATACAGATTCTCCATATCTCAAATCTTTGATTTGACCAATTCTTTGATCCTTGTCCAACCTTGCAATCAGCTCTGCTGCATTCAGTCTGCTGTCACTTAGTCTGCACCTAGTACCGTTGAGATCTCGTCTACGCCTGGTCACTGCTGTAGCCTCGTCTGCACCTAACATTGCTATAATCCTTTTTTGTATTGCCACTACAAAAATCAAGTAAACAGGCGACTAAACTTTTTAGTCGCTAAATGCGGAATTTTAGTCGCAAAACCAAAAGGGCGACTAAATTACGACTAAAAACTTTCGTCGCTAAAACCTTCCTTACTAACTGATAATGGCGACTAAGGGAGGCATTTAGTCGTCATTTTGGCGACTAAGGGAGACATTTAGTCGTCATTTTGGCTTCCCTTAATTAAATATGTTTTGCGACTATTCCTTTTTTAGTCGCCATTTTCACGACTAAACACAAACATTGGTTGCGAAATTAGCGACTAAATAGACCAATTTGGTCTCCAAATTTGCGACTAAAAAATTTTTAGTCGCCAATTCTGGAACTGAAAATCGTGTAATGTACTATAGATAGCTTTATACCTTGCTTTTACATACTGTGAACCGATATTCAATGTAACACAATTTTATTGTTCAACATCCAAACATTACAAACACTCATACTGTGAGCAAATCCAAGTCAATAAAATACAAACACTCATAGTTAAAGTA
>JAOVYX010020987.1:0-16317 GCA_035668315.1 Drosera spatulata | reverse complement strand
TATGTATTAATTCAGGTTTTGTTCTGATTTCAATTTATTTATTTTTATCCAAAATCAAAATTAGCTACGGAAATCCGCAGCTAAAATGAGATTCTTCTGGGGAAGATTTAGCTACGGAATTCCGTAGCTGAAATGATGACAACCTATCAGCGACGGAATCTGTCGCTAAGGATGTCAGCCTTTCGACGACAAATTCCGTCGCTAATTTTGTGGACACCGAAATTTTCATTTTAGCAACGGAAAAGTCAATCCGTCGCTGAGTTTTCTCATTTTAGAGACGGACTGTTTCCGTCGCTAAAATACAATAGCGATGGATGTTTTCGTTTTAGTGACGGAATTTTTCCGTAGCTAAAACGAAGAATTTTTGTAGTGGCTGTAAGCTATTACATGAAGACTAGTTACCCTATTGTGCAATTGATTGCATATACAGGGGAGATGGGAACGGTGAAAAGCTCTCTTTTTCTGTATTTGAATATGATGAACAGAAAGCCAAAGATATTTTTGGGCTTTAGCTCGAATAAGACCTGAACCTAACGAATTTTTGCTCTGTCACTGAGCTGACAAAGGAAAATATAGAGGATCATAAGAATTGGAAGCCTCATGCACTTTGAATGTTTTGAGGTTATGAAGTGCTAAAGTTGTACTAAAAACAATGAATTACAAAGCTATACTTGTTAGTGTTGTTATGAGATTGAGAACTTCATTTGATTAGACTTGGACTTCTCATTTTGAATTAATTTGGAAAAATCTCGTGAGGAGAAGCTATTCCAAAAGGAATTACCAAAGGATATCGCCGAGCTATTCTCTTTACCTAAACTACCACAAATTGAAATTTCAAATGGTGTTGTTGGGATCCAAGCTTAGCTTGCTAGAAAACAAGCTTTAACTTGAAACTACCAAAGCCACAATTGCTCAGTGTTTGATGACAAGTAAGTCACATCAGAACGCAAGCGTACGTGTCGTGTAGCAAGTAATAAGTGCCTAAAAGATATCGTTTTCACGAGGATCTAGTATTCTAGCAATTGAAGTATGGTAGCTAACCTTGGGTCAAACAAGTCGAGCATAGATAGGTTTGAATGTAAAACTAGTTCTACTAACTAAATAGCTAAATGAGATTACCTAATTTGAATAGAGTCGAGTCTAAGATATGGGGGAAGAGAGAGGTTGTGATGTCATCTTCTGGTTGTATGTGTAGTTGCTAAGTGTTGATTTAGTCGTTTCGAGGTGATCTCAATCGGGTCCTAAGGTGAAGGTTAAGCTCTCTCGAGTCATAAACTTACTCTAGCACGACGCCGCTTCTAGCATCATTCGATGAAAGGCCATCACGTCTAACTAGTCTAGGCTCGGGTTTCCTTTAACGATTCATACGTCACGCATACAAACTCTCAGTCATACATTCAACCTATGGGTGAATGGCCATGGTCCGATACCTACCTATCCTTCTGTAATCAATACGTATCCTAGATCATACAACGAGTGATCAAGTCATCAAAGCATTAAGCACAACCATAAACCTAGATCGAATCCGAATCAATTAGATCTACAACAATCACAACATTCCACACAACCTTCCAACTATCACAACCCCCACAAGGAGTTTAGCTAATCATGGAGAGATCAAGACAAATCATCAAACACCTCATAAGCATGATCATCATCATCTACACAAACTAAAGTGAAGATCACAATTCAACAAAAATGAGGTGAAACAAGCATAATCACAAAGCAATTTGATAGATCCAAACAAGATCCTCTTGTTTCAAAGCACAATTCTCCGCCAAAATCTCCCAAAATGAAGTCCAAACCCTAAGCAAATTAGTATGAATCTCGCACCAAGTGTTCTCCCCTCCAAAAATTAGGCCTAAGGGATCTTAATATACATAAATTGATGGAAGATTTCGTAGACACGTGCCCGGGCATAGCATACAGAAGCGCCAATGCACTTGGCAGTGAATTTCGATTGGCAACAAGGCTTGGCGCCCGGGCTTCGAAGAACAAAGCGCTCGAACGCTTTGTATGCTGTGTCCCATGGCTTCAAAACCACTTCATTCCTCCATCCTTCGATCCGTTAAGCTTCTAGCTTGATCATTCTTCCTTGATACGTCTTTGCTCGTCTATGTAATGTCCATTTTGCCTACAAAAATATCAACACGCATCAAAGCTCACTCATGTACAAAAATCGGACTAAAATCTCAAGTTTTTCATGTAAAGATGCCTAGGTATATGGCAAAAGTAGGATCAAAGGATGAATGACACGAGCCAAAATACCCCCCAAGCTTAAGTTATTGCTTTTCCTCAAGCAATATAGGTCCACTAACACATAAGGAAGTATGCATGGCCCGAGACTACCATCTAATGATAATGGAATGCCACTCGTCATATTCTACAAGCCAATACATCCTCACCACGATCCTACTTGCATGAGTCTATCCGAATGTCATGAAACAAACTCCTTAGCAAGTATCTCTCACCACCCACATGATCTTGAGGATCATTTTCACAAATGCTCACTACCAAACCATGCAAAGATGAAGCTTCAACCTAAATAATACCCTAAGCAAGAAGTGTTCGAGTATTATCCACCCTCTTACCCACACCCAATGTGCAACCATAATCCACAACAAAAGTCGGGAATGATATGAGAACAAAGTAGAGAAGAAGTGTAAATCATTAGGGTTATGTGAGGTTTTAGGGATAGAAGAGAAGGAAGAGGAAAAGTGTATGTCAAGGTACCGACACACTCCAAACGATCCCTAACCACGAAGCACTGTGCTTCGACAAGAATGAAACACACACCCTTAGCCAAAGGCATCATCTCGGTTCACCCCCTTTTTGAGAAGGTGACTTCTCGAGACATAAAACACATTTTTTGGGCTCTTTACCTCTTTTCTTTACTTTTTCCTTTCCCTTCTTTTCTTCTTTCTTTTTTTCTCTTTACATCGTGGCCTCACAGTTCACATATTATCGTGTCACAACATTGGCCAAAGAACAACAAGATACAAATCAAGACACATTGTGTGCCAAATCGAGCGTGTGTTCATTCACATGCCATACAATCTTTCAAACTACGCCGCCTTGATTTTACACCAAGAGAGGTTCAAGAGAGAATGACAAAGAGGGATTCATAGCATGAAAAATCGATATCATTCCCATAACAATTAAGCACAAGGCAATCAAGTAGAAAGTGAGAATCAAGGTCATAGCAAAATTGAGAATAATAGCATGTGAAATCAAGAAGCAGATTGTAGGATCCAAGACAACATAAAATGAGAGAATAAATTATGATCACACATTCCGCCGCCTTACCACCAACCCAATACCTAATAGCTCCTTGCTAATGGTGTTATAAAGGCTTCGACCTCATAATGCTACACTCCCTCGTGTTTGGATTCCCTCCAATCATGCATATGCTAGGAGTTACGTCTCATGAAAAGTTGGATAGCACCCCACCATAGGATGAGTGATGATTCAATTTGAGCTATCTTAAAGTCTCGGGCATTACCGTCACAAATGGTGAATCTCGGGCACATAAGCATACATCACTAATGGTCAGAGAAACTCCAATGCACGAATCAAAACATAACTCAAAAACATGAAAAACCAAGATAAAGATACATCGTCAAAATCTGAATGAAAATAAAGTACATGTCTATCCCAACATAAATGAAATAGCGATAAATATAAACTGGACTCGACACGACACGACACACCCTATACCAACTGGACACGACTCCTAAAATGACTCCAACTCCCTCCCCAAGCTTAGCACGATGCAGACGGCGGATGCAAAAGAGGGCTAGAGGAATAAAAGTTGGAGGAATACGACCTGACAAGCTAGTCGTGCGAGGCAGATGGTCCTGGGCCTTCTCGTTGTGGAGCATAGTCATGTTGAAAGTGAGGATGTGGCGGGAAGTGATAGATGTCACGCTCTCCTCGCTGCATCACATGGAGTTGCCGTAGCAGCACATCCTGGGACTCCCAAGTGTAGAGGAGCCCTCTCTCGTGCATGGCGTAGAACTCACGCTGCTCACGGCTCATGCCCGACACCTCAGCCTCGAGATGAGCCACGCGATCACCCATGTCGGGTGGTCCCTCAAGGCGGAGTGGCATGGGAGAATCCTCCCCCATGTTGTTGCTCTTCCTCCTCCGTCGCTTACCCGTGCTCACCCCTTCGCCATTGCCTCCGGATGGGATCAATCCATGTTTGATCGAACTTAGGCGTCTCGATGATAATGTCGGCTTTGTTGGTGACGACTCCAGCTTGGATGCACAGTCTGGCGATGAGTCAAGGGTGCGCGATCCTCAAAAGTGTATGCCTCGATCTGAAGCCTTGGACGTATTCTCGAAGAGACGAGAATAATACTCGTCCAAGGTTCATCTGACGTCGCGTTAGTAGCTGATAGATAAGGCACGCCTTCATCGTGGTCACCTCGGATCGATTCCCCGAAGGGAGGATGTTATTGATCACGAGGTGCTACACGATGCGGGAGTCCTCATTGAGGAAGCTCGCATTGAAATGGATCAGGGTGGCGCGTGTCAAAGCGTCCAATGTCCATTGTGCGCCAGAGTTGTGACTGCAGAGGTAGTCGAGAATCTCTTGGGGTGGTGTTGCGGTCACAAGGTTCACTTCACCATCGAACAATAGCGGGTAAGAGATGCCGATGGTCGTGGTGGAGAATGAGTTATTGATTGTACTTTCTTCCCAAAACACTAGTCGTCCTCACGCCATCTCTTCGAGCAGTTGGGGTTGGCAGCGCGTTGGCGTGGAATTCAACCGCGAGTGATTTTAAGGCTTCCTGCAGCATCTCGCGAAACGCCTTCCAACCTCGATCATCAATGTGCTACGAAAAGTAGAGGGTGTCAACCTGCCGCTCCACGATACACTCCCTTGCGATGATTGCACTGTAGCGAACCATCGCTTCGGGCGATGTGAACGTGGCGAGGCCAGGCGGAGGCCCTTGCTCCCGAGGTGGGGCGTCCGTACCGAAGCTTGGTCTTGTCCGCTTAGGGCGAGAGGATGAAGCATCGGTGCCGACGTTCTTGCCCTTGTCACGTCCACCCGCTATTGTACCTAAGATCACAAAATGTTAGTGCACGTCGACGACATCAAATTGAGCGAAAAGTGAAGGCATGGATTGCATATAGGTGATCGATGATAATGAGAGTGCATCGCAAGTCATTAGGCATAAATAGTAGATGTAAAATCTTAAGAAACATATTGTCGAACACCTTACGCGCATGGTGGAAAACACCTCTCAAACATAAAATTTGAATCTCAATCATAACCCTAGTCATACAATTAGCATGGATTCCATCCCCAATTTATCATCACAATCCATTCCAACCCATTCTACCCAAGTATTCATCAAAATTCAACACAACTCATCAATTCAATCAACTAAACCTAATCCTCCACATCCTTCAAATTCAATGAAGTGGAGAGATAATGAAAGAGAAGGATTGATCATACCTTAGTCTCAGATGAATTGGATGTAACGACTCGAGAATTTGATGGAGGTTAGGATTTGAGGTGAATTTAGGGCGTTTTGGGTGTTTGGGTGAATGAGTTGGGTTCGGGGTATGCATAACTGGTGCATTGAAATTAAGCCAGAAGATATTGTGCCCGGGCGTTTCAATGTGGTTTTCGAACTTCAAACTCTGCCATCAAAGCACCGCGCCCGAGCATGGGTAGATGAAATGCCCGGGAGTTTAGATGAATGTTTTGAAGTGGAGTTTTTGTGACAAGGAGATTGCGCCCCGGCCCAAGTAAAATCTCACTCGTGAAGGTCCATGCTCGGGCATGAAAGAAGGAAATGCCCGGGCGCTTTGGCCTGGGTAAAACTCAATTGCAAAAATTCTTATCGCTTGAACTCTTTGGTATCGACTAACTCCAAAAACTTAGGAATCGAAGCATGTACCTCGTTTGGAGCTCGTTTTCTAGATACGAATGAAGTGTTACCGTGCCGATGTCTCGATCATTGTATTGTGCCATCTCGTCCACACCTCTTCGTGATAAAAAGTCCCATTTTATTCCGCGAACTAGATGGAAAATATAAAATGACAAATAAGAATGCGAAACAACGGGGAGGGAGAACTACTTATTGAGAGTAAAGGAAAAGAACTCCCTTGTAGGTTGCCTCCAACACAGCGCTTGGTTTAACATCCTCAGCCCGACATCTTGAAATTCTCAATCCTGTTTTGTATTCTCTCAATGGATACATGACTTAGGTACCCAAACCCTAATCATTCCTTGGTGAGCCGATTCGATATGATTCCCGAGAAAGCGCTTCTCAACCCATGCTTTACTTGATCCATAAGAGTTTCCCGATGCTTCTTCGTACCTACAATGGAAAGAATGATCAAATGCATCATGATAACTCTTAGCACAACAACGATTAGCGTTTGAACATCTCTTCCTTTTCTTAAAGCGATGAGTGTTCGTTCCACAAGATCGTGTCGCCTTTTGAGAATCTAAAGGCATAATAATTTTATTCGGAGCAATCGTTCCCTTTAGGAACCGCTTTCTCTAAATCATTATTTTTCAGGAAAAGGTTCACATTCTCAACTTTAAGCATGCATTCGAGGATTCCAACGATTTGATGTTTTTCAATAATGTCTCAACGACTTGATGTTGCTCCCTTACTACAACCTCAAGGGACTCGTCAAGATTATTAGACTTAGCATTGGCAAAAGGAGAGATAGAAGAGCTTGAAGTCATACCTCTGAGACAAGCATCAAGCTCATCTAAAGAACGTGTTACCTCTTTTTTAAGCTTTGGATCTAGTATTTTCTCCATTGAGTTGTCTTCAAATATCGTAATCTTGTAGCATGAGTCATGAGTTCAAGGCATTTGACGCCTTGAATACCTTGAAAATAGCTTCCTCCCCGTCAACCCGGAGCTTCAAATCTTCACTTTTGACGTTGATCAATGCCCCTGCAGTTGCTAGGAATGGCCTTCCCAAGATAATCAACACATTGTCATCTTCTACCATGTCCAAGATCACCAAATCAGTGGGAAAAAAGAACCGATCGACCTTTACGAGCATGTCCTCAAGCACTCCTCTTAGATGAGTGAGGGAACAATCCGCCATTTGTAGAGTAATGTAAGTGCGCTTTAGATCCTCAATTCCAAGCTTCCTACAAAAAGAATAGGGCATCAAGCTAATAGAGGCACCCAAATCACATAAGGCCTTATCTACTTTAACCTTCCCAATGGTGCATGGGATTGTGAAACTCCCGGGTTCCTTCAGCTTTTAAGGTAGCTTCCATTGGATGATGGCACTACACTCCTCGTTGAGCTTAACATTCTCAATCTCCTCAAGTTTCCGCTTCTTTGACAAGATTTCCTTCATAAACTTTGCATACGATGGCATTTGCGCCAAGGCATCTGCAAACGAAATGTTGATGTATAGTTTGTGGAATACTTCCAAGAACTTCTCGAATTGTTTGTCAAGCTTGTGCTTATAAAAGCATTGAGCATAGGAAAGCTTTGGCACATACGAAGCGGGATTGTCCGGAAAAAGTTTAGAAGACACCATGGAAGATGGTGTCACGTGCTCCGTTTGTGGATCATGGATAGACTCATTCGCCTTGGTAGTGTCGGGTTCCTTCTCATTTTGAGGTTCATCATCCTTAGGCCATTCCGGATCCTTCAAAGTCTTTTCGCTCCTCGTAGAGATTGCCTTGACATGTTCAATAGGATTCTTTTCCATGGTGCTCGAAAGTTGTACTTGTGGACAGTTGGTTAGGAGTGTTGCTATTTGGCCCACTTGTGTCTTTAAGTTCTTCAAGGCGGCCCCATGATTAATCAAGATGGTCTGATGGCGTTGGAAGTTCTCATCCGTCTTAGCCATATATTTAGCCAAGGCTTCTTCAAGGCTACTCTTAGGAGGTTGTGGCGGTGGTGGTGCTTGATTGAAACCCGACGGTGTAAGAGTCGCATGATTGTTCCTCCAAGAGAAACCCGAATGATTCCTTGCGTTGTTGGGGTTGTAATATTGGTTACCACCTTGTTGAGGTCGTGCGTAACCTTGCCCATAAGCTACTTGTTCCATGTTTTGAGCTTGAGTCATATTCACTTGCAAACGACACTCGGCGTGATCATGAGATCCACCACAAAGATCACAAGAAGGGGGTGAAGATTGTATAGAAGATTTAACAAGAGACTGGATAGAGTTTACTTGACCTTTTTTAGAGTCCAAAGCTAAAGCGCTCATTTGGTTTGTAAGAACATCCAATTGCTTCATAATAGAGGATACATGATCTAGCTCAATCACGCCCGCGGCTTTCCTTGGAGTTTGACGTTCACTCGGCCATTGATATGAGCTATCGATCATAGAATCCAAGATATTGCAAACGGTATAATAACCAAGATTCATGAAAGATCCCTTCACCGCCACATCAAGAGAAACTTGGAGTTCATAGTGAAGTCCCTTAAAGAAACTTTCCATTTGCATCCAACTTCATGAAAAAGGGAACTTTGCGGAGTTCATGTGGGCACTTTTTGAGGAGTTTCTTAAAGCATTCCCAAGCTTCATGAAGGGTCTCCTTGTCATATTGAGAAAAGGTCATAATATCGGTTCGAAGCTTGGCCGACTTGGCCGACGAGAAGAACTTTGCTAGAAATTTTTTAGCCATATCGGTCCAAGTGAAGATTAAGACGGGAGGGAGGTTGAAGAGCCACTCTGAAGCCTTATCCTTCAAGGAGAAAGGGAAGAGAAAGAGCCGAATAGCCTCTTCGGTTACCCTATTAATATTGATTGTGTTGGCGCACTAAGAAACTTTGCAAGGTGATTGTTAGGACATTCGCTAGGGTGCCCACTAAAGGGCTCCCCTTGGATCATTTTGATGAGCGACGACTTGATCTCAAAGTTTCTTGCGTCAATGGGAGGTGTCACAATGGCGCTATATTCATTTAGTACCTTTGGCATTGCTTGTTCTTTCATGGATGGTAGAACCGATTGAGGAGGAGGAACACCTACTCTAGCTGCTTGGATGGCAGCTTGAATTTGTGCTTGGATGCTCTCCATTGAGTTTAGAGGGAGTTGAGGAAGAGGTTTGAGGTCGCCTTGTTGATTGCCTTGGGGTTCCATTGAGGTTGATGGAGTATGAGAGTTGAACTTGTGTTCCTTGCGGATCCTTCGGAGAGTCCTCTCAATCTCGTGATCAAGAGATAATAGGGGTCCATGAGGCAACCTTTGTACGCATAAGAATGTCACCTACAAGAGCAACAAACACACACACAACTTCAATTGGAATCAAAGAATCAAGAGAGGCAAAAGTAGAGAATGAAACAAAGAATATAAAAATATTTAAGCACAAAATCGCTATTGACTCCAATGGTAGAGATTTAGATCCCTGGCAACGGTGTCAAAAACTTGTTTGATGACTAGTAAGTCGCGTCAAAACGCAAGCGTACGTGTCGTGTAGCAAGTAATAAGTGAGTAAAAGATATAGTTCCCACGACAATCTAGTATTCTAGCAATCGAAGTATGGAAGCTAACCTTGGGTCAAACAAGTCGAGTATAGATGGGTTTGAATGTAAAACTAGTTCTACTAACTAAATAGCTAAATGAGATTACCTAATTTGAATAGAATCGAGTCTAAGATATGGGGGAAGAGAGGGGTTGTGATGTTGTCTCCGGGTTGTGTTTGTACTTGCTAAGTGTTGACCTAGTCGTTTCGAGGTGATCTCAATCGGGTCCTAAGGTGAAGTTTAAGCTCTCTCGAGTCATAAACTTACTCTAGCACGACGTTGTCTCTAGCATCGTTCGATGAAAGACCGTCACGTCTAACTAGTCTAGGCTCGGGTTCCCTTTAACGATTCACAAATCACGCATACAACCTCTCGGTCATGCATTCAACGTACGAGTGAATGGCCATGGTCCGATACCTACCTATCCTTCCGGAATCAATACGTATCCTAGATCATACAACGAGTGACCAAGTTATCGAAGCATTAAGCATAACCATAAACCTATATCGCAATCCGAATCAACTAGATCTACAACAATCATAACATTCCACACAACCTTCCAACCTTCCCCACAAGGATTTTAGCTAATCATGGAGAGATCAAGATTAATCGTCAAACACCTCATAAGCATGATCATCATCATCTACACAAACTAAAGTGAAGATCACAATTCAACCAAAATGGGATGAAATAGGCACAATCACAAAGTAATTTGATAGATCGGATAAGGATCCTCTTGTTTCCAAGCATAATTCTCCACCAAAATCTTCCAAAACGAAGCTCAAACCGTAAGCAAATTAGTATTAATCTTGCACCAAGTGTTCTCTCTTCCAAAAATTAATCCTAAGGGGTCCTTTTATAAATAAATTGATGGGAGATTTCATAGACATGCGCCCGGGCGCAGGATACAGAAGTAAGTGCCAAGGCACTTTGCAGTGAATTTCGAATGGCAACAAGGCTTGACGCCCGGGCTTGGAAGCACAAAGCGCCCAGGCGCTATGTGTTCTGTGTCCCATGGCTTCAAAATCGCTTTGTTCCTCCATGCTCCGATCCGTTAACCTCCTAGCTCGATCATTCTTCCTTGATACGTCTTTTCTCGTCCATTTAATGTCCGTTTTTCCTACAAAAACATTAACACGCATCAAAGCTCACTCATGTACAAAAACCGAACTAAAATCTCAAGATTTTCATGCAAAGACGCCTAGGTATATGAAAAAAGTAGGATCAAAGGATTAATGATACAAGCCAAACACTCAGCAGACAACCACCTCTAAACTGAAAGCCCTTAGAACCACAATTGAAGCCCTTACAGCAACACTGAATGCTAACAAAAAGGGGAAGAAGGCAGCAGAAAAAAGGAACGAGGCAACAAGGCTCTTCGAGGACAAGACAGCAGAGAAAGCTACAGCAAAGCTGTCCACAGACGAGCTCAAAAGAAAGTCTACTGCACCCACAGAAGGAGAAAGGGCAACAAAGCTGCAAAGACATCAGGAGAGGACATCAAGCCAAATGCCTCAAGAGGAAAGGTCATCAGGGCACAGAACTCAGGGTGAGCAAACCTCACAAGAAAGGTCATGAGGGCATAGATCTCAAAAGGATCAGCCTCACGAAGATAAAAGAAGGCATCATAGAACATCAGAGGATCAGCCTCACAAGAGCAGTAAAGGCAGTGAGCATCACAGGTAAAAGGTCATATCCTTTGCTACATATTAGTCTAAGAAAATAGATTAAGTTTCTTTTTATCAAACAATGTAATTATATAGTTAGCTTGTTATTTTACTTAGAAAATTTGTTAGCATCAATTTAGGGAGAGATTGATAGGAATGTGCAATCCTCCAGTTATATAGAAATTGATGAACAAAACTTAGAAGTATTAGCCATGATGTTGGTAGTGTGCTTAGGCTGGAAATTAGTTAGGTATTTACAGTCTGGGTCAGATGCTGGAGAACAGATGGCCACAGATGGAGAGCATTATGTGCCACCAGATGCATACTACTACACAGAATTTCTGCTAAGCAGCTAAGACATGCATAGACAACAAAAAACCTGCAAATGCTTTATGATTTGGGATTAATCTTGTAGACAAGGGCCAACACAGCAATGCATGGACTGCATCAGATCTGGATACAGACAAGGTTGCAATAGTGATTGGGTGCAGACGAGGTCTCAACTGTATTCAGTGCAGACTGGAGTGCAGTAGAGATGATTGCTTTGGTTGGGGCAGAAGTCAGAGGATTAGTCACATCGAAGTCTTGAGGTTCAGAGAGACAAGTACGAGGATCAGAAAAAGATTAGCTGTCAACATCAGTAAAGGATCACATGTGACAAGTTGTCACCATCAGGTCAAGTATACAGCCACGAGTTCATTTCCTCAGCCTATAAAAGGGGATGAAAGAGCTCAAGGAACAATGCTGTTGAACAAGAGATTGAACGTACAACTGTGAAAAACTAATCTGATTTCAAAACTGTTCAAGTGAGCTGAGTTGAAAAAGAACAGGAAGAAGAAGATTGACTAGTCTGCACTGAAGAACAGAAGCTGCAGCAGAGTCCAGTGATGGATCTATGCAAAGGATTTAGGTTCTTTGCCTTTAACAAGTTAGCTAGCTTGTAAAGGGGTTGCTTTGTAAGCCAAAAACAAGAAGATAGTGAACTCACCTCTTGGATTGACTAAACTGGTCACCAAGGGAAGACTGGACTAAGCACTTGATTATCAGTTGATAATGAGTGTCTGAACCAGTAAAAATCCTGTGTTCTCTATTTGCTTTTCATTGTTTTGAGTTGCTAGAATTGTTAGGAATCAATCGCGGCAGCAAACTCTCAAAAGAAAGTCTGCAAAGAGCATTGTATTGAACCATCTCATTGTCTGAACCATGAGACAATTTGTTTCATTGTGTGAACCATCTCAGTAGTCTAAAAAGAGCATCAGTGTATTGAAATTCATCATTCCGCTGCATTACCTTGAAAAATTTTAATACAACTCGTTCACCCGTCCCCCTAGGTTGTACCTGTGAAACTTACAATTAGTTTTTTTAGATTGAGAGCTAGGATAGTGAATTACAGTCTAGGAAGCTTGCAACACATGATTACAGTTGGAGGGGCAAATGTGGATCACCTGGATGAAGACTACTTCAGAGAGTTCTAGATGACTAACTGGGATGAATGTATGCAGCAAAAGATCACAAATATGTCACTATCTAGGATCGAAGTCTCAAGATCAACACCAAGTCACAATGCAGTAGACTGGGTGCAACAAAGCTAGCTTACAACAGAGGCAAAAGCATAGCACACTGGGAATGCAGCAAAACTGATTAGTGTTTACATAAGGATCTGAGAAATGGTCATATCAAAGATTTGAGGTTTAAAAATCTGTACGATGTTGAAGTCTATTGTAAGAAAGTGTGTCAACATCACTGAGCAGTACAAAGGACAAATAGACAGCTGTCAACGTCGGAACAATACAGTCACGAGTTCTAATTTCCTAAACCCTATAAAAGGGGATTGATTCAACTCTAAAAAGATTGACGATGATTGTGAAACTCATTTGAAAGAAAAAAGCATTTTCAAGTTGGTTGGAAATCGTTCTCAAGAGCTGAGATTGAAGATTCTAAGGAAGAAGTTGAGTAATCTGCATCAAGAACACAAGCTTCAGTAGAGTCTTTACACGATCTATGCAACGATCTAGGTTCTTGCCTTAGCAACTTTGTATACTTGTAAGGGGTTGCTTTGTAAGACAAAAAACAAAAAAATAGTGAACTCAACTCTTGACTTGACTATACTGGTTGGTTATTTGATAATGATTGTCTGAACTAATATAAATCATTGTGTCCTTACTACATTTCATTTTAGATTCTTAGAATTGTTGTTATATAACTTGGACACACAAGAGATAAGTCCCAAGGACTCAAGTTTCGACTACAGACTAGTTCCATAAGTCTGCAGTAGGCCTAGTGCATACTAACCAAGACAAGGGTACACTAAGTTGTTAAGAAATTTTTAGAATAGCCTATTCTCCCCTCCCTCCCAAGCTATTCATTGTAACTCTGAGAATTACAATTTCCACTCGGCGTCAAATATGACTTCCCTCAATCCCCCAACAAGTATCTCAAGGATGACAAACATGACCCCAATGGATCCAAGAAGAGATGCTCGGCTCAACTTTACTCGACACATGGTCATTATTATGAAACTTTATGTTATTCATAATAATTAGCTTTCACATTATAAATAAATCAATAGTCTTAGCCATATAGATTATATATCATCCTTGACTTAATTTACCCAGTTGTGTTCATTATTACTGGGTTCCAAGGATGTTAATGTTTTGAATTCGTTAATTTAACCATTTAATAACATCCCCCTTAAATGGTATTTGTAAAATATATCCCTTTTTAATCCTGATTTCCCGCATAACACAATATATGATATTATAACACATATCCAGAAAATACATAACATAGAAAGAACACATTTAGCACTTCAATCATGCCTTGACATAAACTCACAAAAATTAACCCGGATATAAAACATGCACGCCTAGGCCACTTCGACCTAACCATATGCTAACACCACAACCATTAACCACCAGTCTCCTCAATTACTTCCACACTATAAGCAACATAACATATGACCACACATACCATACATACCATGTCATACATACCACACGTACAACCATGAAAATATAACCCCGAGGCATCCCGACCTCCTCGTTATCATCACTCATCCCACCATAACAATTATATCCATATAACTCCTTTAATGCCATTTTCACGCCCAAGCCCCTTTCATGTACATAAGCATAATGACCTCACCAACCCGACGATCTAATATGGATGACAACACATCAAGCACACACAACATTACAGTCTTGTCATACAAAAGCCCATGCATACCCCACATAACCACGAGTAGCCATAATCACAACATGGAAATAATACTCGAGGCATCCCGACCGCTTCATACCATATCGTCCCATGCACCACACACGTGTCCATATAACCCTTTAACATAATTTTCCAAACCAAAACCTCCCCTCATGTACATAAGCCTCAAATCGACATCGTCGCCATCCAAGCTATCTAACCACACGCAAGCACACACATGCCCATCGGCATCACCACACACCAGCACACGCATTCCCATCAGCATCACCACACACCCTTCTTGAAACCCATCGTATAATTCTAATCCATAACAGCCTACAAACAAGACCAACACAAATGTAGACATAACATTGTATCCTGGCCAACCTACGTCATCACATCAATTACCACACATCACAACCCGCAAACAATCTCAATCATTCATGGGTTTTCAAGGAAGTTTTTAGTGGAGGTTACCTCCCCGGTATCGGGATAACGCTACTGTCGGGCTACTATCGAGCCCTTCAACAGCTGTTGGCGAGCCAACTTCGGGAGCTGTTGGGACTTGTCAGGCCAATGTCGAGGAGCTATCAGGACCTGTCGGGCCCATTGTCGGGGCAGTGTCAGCTTGTAGTCGGGCCTCGCAACCACTGCAATCGATGACCCTCTTGCTGTTGGTGGTCATTCGATGTCGTCGGGGTGGTGTAAGAAAGGAGGAGAAGCGGCTAGGGTTTGGGAATCTTCATGGTGGCCTTCTCGAGGCTGTCCCGGAGATAGGAAGACTTCGACGACACTACTGGTGGTGAGGGGATCTGCTGGTGGTCGGATCATTGCCGAACAAAGACGAGGCGCAGTGATTGAAGTGGTGGTGCATTGTGGGAGATGTATGGTGGTCGGGGAAGCTATGGGGGCTGCGTCTAGGGCCGAGGATGGCAACAGGGTGGTCGTCAGCGTCTTCAAGAGGCAGCGCATGGCGGCTCTTGTGATGGCAAAGCTTGGTAGTGATGGTGGTGGTTGGTGGGTGAAAGTGTCGGTGATTGATGTGTATGAAATCACACATCATTTCGTTATTCTAAACGTTTCTTTTTATTCCCTTTAAATTGTGTAAATTGCGTTTTTATTGTCGTTTTGCCTTGGAATGTTGGTACTGCTGTGTGTTGATGTTTTATGAAAGATTGGCATGGAATTTGAAGCAAAAAGATGAAGAATCGCAAAATGGAAATTCAAGAACTCGAAGAACAGCATTTCACACCTCATCAACATTTCACGCTCTTCGAGGAGGCTTTTCAACAAAATTTTGTTACGATTAGCTAGATTTATGTGTATAGAAGCTATGTATAAGTTTAGGGAATTTTTGAAGGTCGTTTGTTATTTTTAGTTGACGTTTTAGAACCAAAGTTCAAGCTGGCGCAGGCGCTACCATTCTGAGGCGTGGGCGCGCCTTCCTTCAGAACAGGCGCGGGCGCGACGGGCTAGATTTGCAGGATTTCAGTTTTGGTCCGTCCGATCAATCTTGTTTCATTCCTAAGCCTATTTAAACCCTCCCTAGGGTTGAAAACATAATAATCTCGTCAGAGGAACACAAGGAGGCGGCAGAGAAGAGGGAGGAGAAGAAAAGCGATCAAAACAAGGGGAAAACAATGAGGAATCATCGCATCTTCATCCCGTACTCTCATCATAGACCTTGGATACGCATTGGGACGCCTTTAAGCTCTGTATAGATCCTGTTTATTGCTATGTTAATGACTAGAATCTGTTTGTGCTTTATTTTCATGGTTTTCATGTGTTATTTGATGGCTATGTGTGAGTAGTTGTGGATTAGGGATGTGTTGATGCGTTTAGGTTGCTTAGATCAAGAGATTATGAACTTATAACTAAAAACCAGAATGTGTGTGATGTTTATATGATGCATGAAACCTGTTTGAACAACTTAATACATATGTTATATAGATTGATCACCTTATTGCATATGTTAAAGCT
>JAOVYX010020986.1:0-16320 GCA_035668315.1 Drosera spatulata | reverse complement strand
AAATATTTTATTATTTTGTTAATTTCGATAATTATATTTCGAAGAAATTAATCCGACGAAACGCTTCTGTTATAACAAATAGTTGTTTGAGGCTGAATTATTGTGGAAGAAAGAATGGCTATTTACGAAAGAAGGACTAGTAGGTGAAGCTAAAGGAGAATAAGACTGAAGCAAGTCAAAATCCAGATCAATAGGAGGAATAGAAAGTGTAGAAAGGGAAGACTCAGTTTTGATGTAATGAAAAGGAAAAATCCTTTCATGGAATTGAACATCTCCTTTTGACTCCAAAAGAGTATGAGTTTGCATATCATAGACTTTGTAGGCCTTTTTTATTGTAAGATTAACCAAGAAAAACACAAGGATGAGCCCTAGACATGAACTTATGCCTATCTCTCTTCAATGTATAAACAAAACACAAACAGCCAAAAACCTTTAAATGAGAATAGGAAGGCTTTTCAAGATACAAAGTTTCATATGGAGTTTTATTGTGAAGAATGAAAGAGGATAATCTGTTAATGAGATATGTAGCTGTGAGAATAGCCTCATCCCAAAAACGAAGAGGCGCCTGAAAAAGGAGAGCACGAGGAGTTTCCAATAAATGCTTGTGTTTTCTCTCAACAGTGCCATTTTGTTAGGGTGTCCCAACACAAGAGGTCTGGTGTAAAATACCCTTTGAAGAATAAAACTCAAGAGCATTCCTGTCCCCAAATTCAGATCCATTAGCAGAACGAATGGTCTTAACAGACCCATTGAAGTGTTTCTTGGCAAAAGATATGAAAGATTTTAGCATAAGAACAGCATTATTTTTTGCGGGAAAGAAGATGCCACCAGCAGGCCCTTTAAAAATCATCAACAATAGAATAAAAATATCTATGATAATGATGAGTCGAATGAGAGAAGGGACCCCATGCATATATCTACGTGTAAAAGCCCAAGGCAAGCTGAGGAAGAGATTTTACTAAGGGGAAAGGCTTTTCTGTGTTGCTTGGTCATGGGACAAATACGGCAAACTGAGTCAAGGAAATCTTTGAATGAGAAAGACAAGGAGTCAATACACCTCAACTTACCATGTGATAGATGACCCAACCTGCAATGTTAGAGCTTTTAAGCATCATCCTTATTCGTGTAAAAGCTTAAATGAGCTGGAGAAGAGTGCTGAACTCTATTTGCTATATACAAGCCAGCATATTCCTTACCAAGGACAACTGGAGTCTTCATGAAAGGGCCTTGAAGAACACTCTCTTTAGAGCTAAAAACCAGCTCACCAGATATCTATTTGGTCAACCTACTTGTTAAGAGTAGATTAAACTTGAAATCAGGTACATGAAGCACATTATCAAGTGTCAAATCAGGAGATAAGTGAACTGAACCTATATGCATAACAGATGCCTTAGAACCATTAGGCATTGTCTTGAAAATAGGCCTAACAACAGGATTCTTTGATATGAACATATCCAAATCTGGTGTGTTGTGATTACTCGCACCAGTGCCAATGATCTAACTAGCACCAAAAAAAGGACTGAAGAGACAACATGGCATACCTGCCATCATAGACACAGGTGAATGGTCTCTTGAGGATTGTTGCATATCTACTGTATTTAATTTACTCAGAAGAGCTATGAGTTGCCCATACTCATCCTTAGACAAGCCACTAGAACCTGAATCTGAGTTGTCCGGTGTCCCTACATTGTCTGAGTATCCATGAGAATTACCATTATCTTCATTTCTTGAACCACTAGCATTGCGACTATTTAGAGAACCCTATGCCTGCCCAGTGAACCTCTTAGTCTTGTAGCTATTCCCATTTTGGAAAACCATGCAGCCTGAGACACTTATCAACCACATCCCCTGGCTTCTTAATAATTGCCTATCACAGTACTCCTCTTATCACATCAATTTCCATTTACTTTATTCGTTCCTAAAACTTGGTATTTTCATTCACGGAAGAAATGTCATTGTTCCTTTGCTGTGAGAATAAAGCTGCAAAATATGCTTGAATCAAGGAAGAATTATTCATCTCCCTTTGCTTTTCTTCCTGCACTATGAGCTGATATGCCTGAGATACTGAAGGCTAAGGAGTCATCATCAATAAACTCCCTCTAACTGCCTTATATGAACCATTTAAACCTATTAGGAACTACATCAAACGCTGATTCTGAATCATTTGCCCAAATTTCTTCCCAGAACCACAAGAACATGAAGAAATGACCATCATAGAGTTAAGCTTATCCAAGAAGTTCTTAATTCTAGTGAAGCAACCAGAAATGCTACAACTGTCTTGGGAGATTTGACACGAATCTCTCTGCACCTGGAAAATCTTCACACCATTCGATCTACCATACCTCTTCTCTAATTCTTTCCATATATCAGAAAGCAATTGAGCAATATAGAACACTGTCAACAATATCAGGTTCAACAGAATGTAACAACAAGGAAATCACCATGTCATTGCACCTCTCCCATTGAGCAAGACGAGGAGACGCTGAATCAAGTCGTGTATAGGTTCCCTTGACAAACCCTAGCTTGTTCTTCTCCAACAAAGACACCTCAACCGCCCTTTACCAATGATTAAAGTTCTCTCCATCCAACAACTTGCTCGACAACGAGTAATTTAGATGATCAGAGTGGTGAAGATATAATTCATCATTCGAATCTAGGGTATAATCGACATTGGCCCTTGTTGAATCAAACCCTAAAAAATTGATGATAAGCAAAACAACTCTCAAGGACTTACTAAGGCAGCAGAGGTCCTAACTCAAAGAACAAAAGGGTATAAATGAGTAAGAAAAAAGAGTGAAAATTAAGACATTAGCATAGTGCAGCTTGATTGGTTGGGTACCTCAAGTCAGAAGAGTGAACTGTGATAACAATGTAAATTACAGACTACACGGATATAATCAAATCATGTGGCTAGAATAAGTTATTTTGTTACTGAAGGCTAATTGTTCTTCTGACAAACAGAGCAGCAGAGTGCAACAGTAGAGCTCAGTACAGGACAAGAATCCTGTATCACAGTAACAGTTTTCAATAGACTGTATGATTGTGAGGTCATTTACAAGAACGTGAAATCGATGACTGGGATTATTTCGAAGTACAAAAGGGACAACGGTTAGTGAAAGAGTCTTGTCTATAAAAGAAGGATCGTACGTAGCAACTAAAGTTTCAGTAGTTGATTTTTTATTTGAAAAAGATATAAGTGCTGACTTTGCTATGTTGAATAGAGTAATCAAGTTAGCTGAACAAGTGCTGCATCCAAACATTCTCAGAGGCTCACAAATACTTGAAGAAGGTGTTCTGACCGGAGGTTAACTGATTTAGTGTATAAATCAGGAGAGCTCTAAAGAATTTATTCAAAAAAGATGTCCAGTGCAAGATTGCATCACTTGTGTACTCTGTAAGAATATTAAGGGTCAACCAAAAATCGCAAACATAGAAAAATATATCTTGATTAATCACACTGAAAAATAAAGATGAAAATATTAGTAGAGTGAAGTAATGTGATATAAAATAAAAATATGAATAATTTTAAAATCCATAATATCCTTATTTTATATCACATCATTTTTTTCAGAATTATTTTTCTCTCTCTATCAACTCATAATTCTTTCTCACTTTTAGTTATCATCATATAACGATATTTTTATCCATTATAATAAAATCAATGATTTCATTAATAATCATAATAAATCATTTTTTCATAATTCATTTATCTGAATATCTGAATAAAGAGAGTATATGTTATGTATTTTTTTTCTTTTTGTGTAGTATATATGTCGGAACCAACATACATGTAAGCCATGTGTTAAGATTGATTTAAAACTGTAACTAGTTGTGGATACGAGATACTTACGTCAATGATATCATAACACCCTATGTAGTTTAGTCCACGGAATATGATATGATGTCATTTAATAAGCGTAGCCACCGTTTGAATATATATGATGGAATACAAAGTAATCATAGTTTTAGTATCGTTGACTATTCTTGGTGGGCAAGAATGACTAATTGTAGAACGTGACAAACTAACGAGTTGACCGTAATATACTCCCAATTACTAGTAGTTGTCTTAACCCACGATGTCTTTTTTCCCATTCCAAGTACGAAAGGCAAGAACTCAAATTACGACATACAGGAGTTCAGAACGTGCCATGTAATCATTTGGGAAACATTAGACATATCAATCAGAAATCAAAATCTCAATCATTTAAATCAATAAATATTGATATAATTCTTTGGATTCTAACATTTGATGTTTTTGTGTATAGACTAGACGAAGACAACAAAAAAAAAAAAAAAAAAACTTACAACAATAAGTGGATTGTTACGTACCAAAATAGAAACTCTTGAATGAATTTGAATCTGTTGACGATCGAAGGTGAATTTGTACGAGCAGTCTATAGTAATGAAGAGGGAGAACAATCACTGACTCAATCCAAAAACCACTCAAAAAAAAGTATAGTATGAATAGAGTCTGCTCTGTCTCTACCCAAATTAAAATCATCATCGTTGAACATTGAAAAATGAGGAAACGAAGAAGTTTCATACGAAAAAGACAGTTTTCCACTCATGTACGTCACCACCCACCTCATCTCCTCCTCATCTCATCCCTTTGTTTTTTCATATCCAAATTTATTTATTTTTAATATAAAAAATGATGCAAAATTCGAGATGCTTCGTTGAAATTCAGACAAGGCTCACTGCTTCATGATAGGGACAAAAAGGGCGGACGTCAAAGTGAAAGAAGAAGAGAAAATCAAAATCAAAACCCCCCTGTAAATTATTACTTTGATTGATTGCCTGGGTTTGGGTTTAATACAAAGTCAAAGCAGTGGCAGGATTTCGATTTTGATTGTTCAAAGAGGGGTTTTTGAGGCTAGGGTTTTCATCCACAGTGCTTTTCTTGGGTACTCAGTTGCTTATTTTGAGGATCCAAGCTCGATTTTGGGGTGATTTTGAGGAGATTTTTGGTGGGTTTTTGAATTTGAGGGAGAAAGTGTTGATTTTTAGCGGGAATTGTTGGGATTTTGGTTAGTGGGTGTACGGATTCTTGGTGAGTTTTGGGTTTTGTGAGGTGAGTTTTGCTTTGTTTTGGAGGAGGTTGTGTGTTTGATCATGATGATGAAGAGGGGTTGTGCGTATGGATAGTGGGAGAGTGAAGAGGTCTGTTGTTGGTGATGGAAATGGTTCAAGCTTGAAGACCACCTCAGTGATGCCTAGCTTGGTTTCTCCAATTTCAGTTTCTGTTCCCATGTATGTTTCTCAATTCAACAACCCTTTTGTGATGCACCTTCTGCTTATGTGTTGCTTTTGGAATTGAGGAATATGAGTTGTTGGTTTGCTTGTTTGGTATTCCATGTTTGTTCTGCTCTTACCATGACTCGATGTGCTGTTGTACGCGATAGAGGTGAATGATGTTTATTCGTAGTTTCGTAGTCAATACTAGTCATGTAGTTGATCCGATGGGATGGGATAAATTGTTTTGTTGTTGGTGTTGAGTCTGTTCTTGCCTTGGTTGATGGAGTTGCATCATATGGAGGAGAGTGAGACCATCATAGTTATGTAGCCTATTCCGCATATTATAATGAACCGTTGGTTGTTTTTTTTTTTTTTTTCCGGGGTGTATTGTTTAACTGCACAGTTTTGCTGTAACTGACGAGACAGAAGAGGATGTGGTGATAGTCTGATTTTTTAAGTTTAACATTGTCTTATTTGCTTTGATGATCACTTCTTGTATTTGTATCTGCTTCTGAGGAGATGTTGATGCTTGAAGCTGTTTCTGCATTGTCTTAGATTTGCAATGATATATTGTTGCTTCTATTACAAACTTAGATTCATCTAGCCGCTTATGAAGTGATAGTAGCCTTAGAGATATTTATTTCTTATCGAGTGAGGCTAGGCTAAGTGTGAGCTTATGTGCTTGTTTTTAGAACATGTTTTTGTCCATTTCCCTGGCTTCACATACAAGAACAGATAACTTGTTGGATTCTTGGGGATTCAAGATTTCTATGCATTTCTGTGTATGTGTTCTGATATAATGCATTTTGCAGTGGCACAGAGGGAATTAGTACACACTTATCTCGTGTTTCTGAGTTTTGTGCTCCCGAGCAATCAAGATTTAGCATGGAAGATGCCGTAGGTCTCAGCAGAAGTATGTAGAATTAGTTCTTAATGCATTTTATTTAACATGGTGTAATATTGATATTGAGGGTTTTCAACCTGTCTTACTTTATGGATAAAGAAACTGCACTTCATTTGGGGAAGAAAAAGCATTTTAGTTGGGATTGTTTATCGCATGAGATGGTTATAGCTTTTGATATCTATCTGCTCATACTAGCTTAAACACACTCCTTGAATGTGGTCAAGGGAGTACTAACTATGAAATCTGATTGGTCTTCTTGGCCCCTACCCGCTCATGCAGTCTCATGTGCTGGTTTCTAGCATCACTTCCCTTGCTTACATTATTTTTATTTTTAATTTTTTTTTAGAGTCCCAAATTTCACCCTGCCCTTCATCTGCACACAATGGTGCTAAATCCCATGCTAAATGTATTTGTTGTACCCATGTCGACCAGCATACATAGATTTCTCTTTATGATTTGGTTAAGTATGCTGGCTAGCATATTTGTTTCTGATCATTATTTTGCCTTAGGCAGAGCATTTAGCTCTTTGAAGTCTGCTGGTGCAGCTGATCTCCCGTTTGCATCTTTCAACAAGGTACTCCTTGTTTTACAACTAAGGTGCTGTTTTATGTGATTTTTTTTTTCTTACAGGAAAGATATTTATGCTGAAAATTCCATTCCTAGTCTAGGAATATTTTTTATTAGCTTCGCTGAACTAGAAACCTTATTCACTTTTTGTTATCCACGACTACTATAACTCCTGTCTCGAGTCATCGTATTTTGACTAGATAATGCTTTCTTGTTGAGGTTATGTTTATTTTGGGGATAGACGGTGCAAACTAATTCTCAAGCAATGGCAAAATTTGCACCTAGACTGTCGTCGATCACTAAATTAAACTCTCAGTTGACCAATTGCATTGGCAGCTTCTGGGTTATCAATAGTTTGCGTTATTCATGTTGATAGGAAAGCCAACCAGGTGTCCCCGTTGATCTATATTGATTGCTTTTGGGTGGTTACCGTATAGATTCCAATCATTATATATTGGTAGATGCTTATGAGTTCATTTAATTAGAGCCTTGGTGCTTCTACCCATTCAAAAAAAAAAAAAAAAAAAAAGAAAAAAAAAAGAAAAAGAAAAAGTACTACTTAGAACAGGAAGGAGTGTAAGTGCGTAAGTCTGTTTTTGCTAGATTTTGTCAAGCGGGGGAAATGTTTATTCTAGATTCTGTCATCCTATTATTTGGTGCCACTTACCATGATCCCTTATGTGTTCAACAATCTGCCACTTTGGGATCACAGACACAGGCACAAATGCCGGTTAAAGAATCCCAGCAAAACCTAGTTACCGTTGCAGTTGGTCCTAATGAAAATTGGGCGGACTCAAACAGAGGAGATGTCAGCCCCAGGACTGATACTTCGACCGATGACAACACGGAAGATAAGCACCCGAGGGTGAGATAGCATCTCATGATCAATATCTTTTTGTGTAAAATCTTTGTCCACGGATAGTCATGAGGTTGACTTGGTACCCTTTTTTGAGCAGATAGAAGGTGGTCAGTTCAATGCTCTGGCAGCCTCCGACTCCAGTGACAGATCTAAAGAGAAGAATTTGGACCAAAAGGTATAACATCGACGATTGCTTTGTTCTTTCCTAGTTCTTTTCTCGCATACTCTTTAGTATGGCTACTTCTTTAATTGTTGGTTGATGCTGATTTTGTATGGACATGTTGTAGACGCTACGCCGGTTAGCTCAGAATCGCGAAGCTGCAAGGAAAAGCCGTTTGCGTAAAAAGGTACCATTTCTCTTCTTTTGCGTAAAATTCTCCATTGCAAATGGCACTTTCTCATTTCATTTTATGTTTGTTTTTTATTTGCTTCCTCTTTAGGCATACGTGCAACAACTCGAGAATAGTCGGCTGAAGCTCACGCAACTTGAGCAGGAGCTCCAGCGAAGCCGTCAGCAGGTAATTTGAATTGTACTAGTCAATTTGAGATAGCGTTTGGTGCTTGGGCTTCTCATAGACCAATATTAGTTAATTCAGGGCATATTCATCTCGAGTTCAGGGGATCAAACTCAATCTACAAGTGGAAATGGTACTTACTCTTTTGCTTCCCTTGTAAATTGAATTTTCAAGTTAATCAACAATTAGTAGATTCTTGAGTTGATTTTGATTGGACATGTGGTTGACTTCTCCAGGTGCATTGGCTTTTGACGCGGAGTACGCGAGGTGGCTAGAAGAGCACAACAAACATATCAACGAACTGAGGGCTGCAGTCAACTCACATGCTAGTGATTCTGAACTTCGGACTGTTGTTGACAGCGTGACCACACACTTTGACGACATTTTCAGGATTAAAGGCACTGCAGCTAAGGCTGATGTCTTTCACATTTTGTCGGGAATGTGGAAGACACCTGCAGAGCGCTGTTTTATATGGATTGGCGGCTTCAGGTCATCTGAACTCCTCAAGGTAACTCTGCCTATGATGATTTGTGCACATTGATTTATGCTGTCGGCCTAAAATTTTTATTACAGCCTTGCTATGATGGTTTATGAACCTGAAAACCATGTAATGACTCGTCTGCTGATTTTTTTCCCCGGACGCTCGCAGCTTCTGGTGAATCAGTTGGAGCCTCTGACAGAGCAACAATTGATGGGAATCTACAATTTGCAGCAGTCCTCGCAACAGGCAGAAGATGCCCTTACTCAGGGTATGGAAGCCTTGCAACAGTCTCTAGCTGAGACCCTCGCCAATGGTACACCTGGCCAGTCCGGCTCGTCAGGCAATGTGGCGAACTATATGGGTCAAATGGCGATGGCTATGGGGAAGTTAGGAACTCTTGAAGGTTTTCTCCGCCAGGTATTTCTTACAATGACTTTCCTGTGTTTCATTGATAAGCAAATATTGCACTCTCATAGTTCCATATGGATTTCCGGTGTGACCCTTGTTATAAACGGTCATTGTTCATTGTCAGGCGGATAATCTGCGACAACAAACACTCCAACAAATGCATCGGATACTGACCACGCGACAGTCAGCACGCGCACTCCTTGCCATAAACGACTATTTCTCACGGCTTCGAGCCTTGAGTTCTCTCTGGCTTGCTCGGCCTCGAGAGTAAACAGTGATCTGCTTTGTAGCTCGTTTGTCGTCTCCATACTGAGTCGTGCATATAAGACCACGGGATAGTTTTCCGATCGAGGATTTGCCCTCTCCAGGCTTCGGTGGGCTGCTCTGTTGTACAACTGATGACCGTGATTGGTCTACGCGGTTGCTGTAACGTTATATGTAGGATAGACTTTCACATTGATTGGGAATAATATAGTTAGATAGTTATTGTATGATAAGCGCTGTGGTCACTGTAAAAAATTTCCTGTTATTTCAGGTTTACTTATACCGTTGTCTTAGGTTGACAGTATCAAAATTCATTCCCGAGTGCTTATGCTTATTAACCATGTAACCTTCCATGTGGCATCCCTTCATAAGGAATTTGATCGTCGAAGATATCTTGATCAAAGCATCTGTTTTTGGATTCGAGCGTTCACATGATTTGCATTCTAGACATTGTTTAAGTTGAATCAAACTCCATTGACAATGGAAGAAGATGCATGTCAACTTGCTAAATTTCATTTTCTTGTCTGGACAATGCTCGAATCAACATCACGCGACTTAGAACAATCACTACACCGAGATGTTACTGTAGATGCTGTGTAGACACTTGTGCATATATGCCATGTATTCATATTCACCTTAGGTCCGTAACGGTTATAAAAGGTTACATGAAAAGAAAAAAACTTGAAAAGGGAGATTTTGGAATAAGTTAGCTATGTAACTATCGATGAAAAGGGTTGAATAAAATTACTCCCTTCCTCCGACAAAAATATAACTGATGACCATAAAAATAATTAACATGTTTGTCTTTAGGTTATTATTATAAGAATATAGGGAAGATATAATTATTAAAAGATTAAGGAAAATAATCACAACAATAAAAATATTTAGGGAACATATCTTTCCTTAAGATATTTTCCTAGATAATATTCATAGGAAAATTTTCAAAAGATAAGATTATCATCCTATCATGTAAAATTTGTAAATATAGACGGTTCAAGACATAAACCCTCCAACTTCAGAATCTAATATTTCACACATAGTATAATTATTATTGTTGGTTTTATCTCTTGGTCTTGATCATCACAATCGTCATCTAGATCGTTGATCTATGACCTCACGATCTTATGACTGTTTTTTATAAAAGCAACATCACATTGACTTGAGGATTTATTGAGACAAATTTTGATCGATATCACGGGACGATCAAATATTATTTTATATAAATTTATCATAAGATATTAGTTATAATATACATTATATATTTTCACACGATGATGATTACAAACAATCCAACATTAACAAGTCATATCAAAACATGTATTGAACATTGATTTTTGAGAGGCTATATTTTTTTGGGGAGGATGGGAGTTGTACAAGAATTTTTGGGGGATGAATTAAATTAAAATATCTAATAAAAGATCAAGTTACATTTTGTCCCCAAAATTTTTTTAATACATTTTATATTCTATTTACAAGATTCTTTACACTGCACCCCCAAATCACCTTTTGCGATTAAAAAAATAATTATCAATATATTTCTTCGTTTGGGGTCACCTAACCCCGAAACTTAAACTTTTTTTTGGCAACAAAGATACAACTAAAATCTCCATCATTTTACACAACAACACGCATCAAAATTCCTTGAATCCCCTCTTCCATGGATCACCATCATCATCACTATCCTTAATAATCTCCACTTCACCTATCTTTTTTGATTTTGTACTTGGTGTTGAATATGGTGTTGGGGATTAGGTCACTGAGTGTGTAGGGGTTGAGCTGGACGGAAAGCCCGTCGGGTCCTTAGAGGGTTTGGGTTTGTGGATGTGTTTGTTGTGATATTTTGTTATTTATAATATATAATATCTTTATTTTTATATTTTAATATTAATCATATGATTAAGTCTAGGAATAAATGATGGAGATTAAATCGTCCACGTTATAACCCTAGTGTTTCCTATATATATTAACCTGAAGGTAGCAGTCTTGATGTTCCAAATTTAGATACGTTGGTTATTTTACTTTAAGTCTAGTCAGGACAATCAAAGTATTTTACAATGTTTTGGAGTGTGTTTTGAAGATAGGTTTGGGTTTATAGGTGAGTTTTTTTGCAGGTGGGTTTGGTTTGAAGAGATGTGAATTCGAGGTAGAGTGATGGTGGTGGTAACGGTGGGGAAGATGGATTTTGGTGATGGGTGTCGCATGAGAATGTGAGCAGATGAATTGTGGAGTTTTCTAATTCTGATTGGATTTTGTTGATAGGTTTTTTTTGTTTGGATTGTGATGATGTTATGTGATTGTTGGTTTGAGGTGGTTTTGATTGGTAAGTGTCGCTTATCGATTGATTGTCAGCATTAGTGATTTTTTTGGATGTTATTGCTTATTCGAGAGATTTCTTTATGTAATTGTTGGCCATGTATTGTTTCATGGTAGGAAAGAGACTAAAGAGGAGAAGAAGACTGCATAAGAACATGATAGGAGCAGCTAACAGACATGAAGATGAGGTGAAAAATATTAGTTAATTTATTTATGTTATGTTCATTGTTTTATTTGAGCATTTCAAATCTGTATTTATGTATTGGATTTATTTGTTTATGCATCATAGTTATGAAGTTGTATGCCTTGTCTTTGTTTCTGTGTACTATACATATAATTTTGTACAATGTGTATTTACATATAGATTTTAGGTTCTTAAAATTATGTTCTATCTTTTATAATTAGTTGACCTACTCTTATCAACTTTTCAGGCTAAAGCAACAATAACTGAGCCTGTTACTTATTTGAAGAATTTTGTAAAATCTTTAAGAAAGCATGGTGAAGTAAGAAATGATTCAGAGGTGGAGAACTTGCGGAGACTCATGAAGTATGGGAGTCATGAAAGTCAAAGAGGTCCAGTGAAGGAGAAAAATAGTTCAAAAAGAATGATCAAAATGAGATTTGAGAAAGACGAGATGAAAGAGGCTGCAGCTCGGGATGATGTTTATAATAAAGTTTATGATGACGTAGCTGAGAAGGTTGTTGAGATTGTTTTGACAAATATTCGATACATTCATATTGTTGTTTTGTTTAGAACTGATTGATGTATAGTATTGTCGACTTGTTTTGAACTGCAGCTTGTAATGTTAAAACATGAAACTCTTGGTTTTAGTTTTGATTTGTACTGCATGTCGATGAATGTGAAGTAGGGGTGTATATAATATCCTAAGAAAAAGCTTAAACTGTTTGACAGTACTATCTATACCAATAAAATGCATCTTCGTTTCCGATAGCTCATCACTTTAGAAAAAAAATTTGGTCTGTTGGATTAGGTAACGACTTGATAACGAGGATTGATTTGGGACTAGGGTGCTACATGAAGTGTGTGCCCTTATATTTGGAATTCATCAAATGTGAAGTTCTTTATATTAATTTTTTTTTTCTATTAATGATAAATTAAACATAATTAGAAAGTGATAATTATATCTACATAAGAGATAAATTAATATAACTATCTATTTATTGAAACATAGCTTTAGTGTACAGTTTGTTTTATTATGAGATACTCTATCATATGTTACGTGTACTATAATTTTTGGTTATATACATTACAATAGTTTTGTTGCATATACTACAACATTCGTTACACAAGTCCTAAACCTGATTTAAATACAATATAAAGTTTTAGTAATATTTAAAAAAATTTAAGTACTTACTTGTAATTTTTTAATAAATATTTTATAAATTTTATTGTTAAGTTTATCATTTCCTAAGCCTATTTCATTTTCGAAAATCTGTTATTTCAAGTTGTTATGCTAGAGTTTTTGTAAGTTTTACGTATTTGTTTAGCTATTATATGATTTATTTTATTAAAGATACATCATAGAAGATTGATAGCTTGGATTATCTCTTATGGTGAATGAATATTGTTGGGTTGTGAAGAGACATGGATATTAATTATCATTATGGGTTGGCTATGTATTAAATGCATGATCAACTGAACCTGGTACCAAACTTTAGTACAAAAAACCCAAATAAAGCATTATATATATAAATAAATATATTATTATATAGATGAATGATTTTGATGATAAATTATTATACACACATCATATTTCATGTACTATAATATTGATGGATTATTATTCTCAGTAAATTACTTACAACAAATTACATATGTCTCTCGTTTACCTATTAAGAAATGTTGTCATTGTTGTCTACTATTAACGAATATTTGTAAGAGTTTATGAGAGAAGTAGTCTCACTTGACAATCTCTCTCAAGAACATTGTGCTTTTAGTGTATGAAACATGAAGTTGTACTCTTATATCTGGAATCGCTCAAGATGTTGAGTTCTATACATTAATGTTCTGTTAGTGATAAGTTAAACATAATTAGATAGAGATAATTATATTTGTCTAAGTGTATTTAACGATACGATCATTCAATTAAAAGGTTTACTTGAATTATATGTATACTGCAGCACGCAATACATTTACATTACCTTGAGAATCCAGTACGATGTTTACGCAACAAAATAAAGTAATATAATTCAAGTGTACAATTTGTTGCGTAAATGTATACTGCATATTCAACTCTATGTACTAATTTATTATATATGTGTACTATAACTTTCAATATGTGAACTGCATTGTGTTACATCACTATAGTTAATATATTGTATTACATGGTGTTTATTTCGTTGCATATTATGTATTGAATCATAGGCTAGGTGTACATTATTTTGCATTAGCATTTCCTGCACATGCTTTTTTACCATATAGATTATAATACAAAATGTTTATTTCATTGCACAATATATACTGAAACGTAAGTTTCGTGTATAATTTGTTGCATAAACGAATACTGCATCATACGTTAAGTGTATTATTTATTGCATTAACGTATACAGTTAATGTGTTTCTATGTACTGAAATATTATTTATGTTCACTTATCTTTCTATTGATTGTGAGAGGGAGATGTTTTTAAATGGGATTGATGAATCTTGTGAGTAGTTTTGATTTAGCGAAGAAAGTTGGTTTTGGTTAAGTAGTCAATTTAAGAGGCGAAGATGAAGAGGGGAAGAATCTGGTGGTAGCGACGATAGCGGTGAGTGGTGTGGCGGGCGACGGTGAGAGACCCAACATGTCACCAATGATTGAATTATTTTGGTTTGCTTGATGAGTTGATTGGCACCACTCCAACTGTCACGAGGGCACATCCAAACCACATATAATTGTGCAAAATATTACGGTATATCAAATCTTGAATCTAACACCATGAAACCAATAGTATAAACACGTTCATCTTATAATATCACAAGACTATTATTGTATTGACTTCCTTCATTCTGATTAATTCATATACAAAACTTTGATGGGTCATATATACTATAATATGGCGGATAGTTCTCCGAATAGCCACCATACGATGGGTCGTTACTCCTGTTACTAAGTTTCCGACTAAAATCATTATCAGCAACGCTTGTGCTAAACTCTTTTGGAATAGCCCTTTTCACTTTGATGGCCTTCCTATCGAGTACATGAAAACTATCTTTCAAAAAGCCTTCGAACACTTGTTTTGATTCAAAGGTGACAAAATAGAAATCTCGTAACTTATTAGTTACACTGTCACGAATTTGGGTCGCATCCAGTAATTTACTGAACTTCACAAAATAATTGTCAAATAATAAATCCCCGACTTTCCATTACTTATTAATGATATATATGAGGTCACTGTCGCCGGGCCCAACATCTTAGCTAGGCAAAAGCTATAATTTCGGACTTAGTCATACGAATTAAGATAAGTTCACTTATACATCATTAGTTTAGAAACTTTGGATGCATTTAATCATAACTCAGAATATCACCTTTACAGTGAAATTTACATCTCTTTTAAGATCTGAATACCTTTCACACATAAGGTAAATCTAGCATCAAATCTTAGGTCACACTTCTCCTTCAAGTTTTGCTTCTGTAACAAAGAGAAGAAAAGAAAACACAGAAAAATAGTAACTCTGAGCTATAAGAGCTTAATAACGTGTCAGTCCTTTATCAAGAGTTATACGAGAGAAGAAGGTAAGAAAAGGAAAGAAAAATGATCACTTGCATCCTTTGTTCCAGCACTATGGAATTATCATGTCAATCTGACATTCACAATTATCATCACAAACATACCAGTGACTCACCCTAATCACATAAGCATACTTAACATCACGTGACAACGCTCGAAACTATGCATCCATCGACACTCCAGACATTATCAACGTCATTTACTATCGTCATATCCTTTATGGTATGACAGTCAAGACCTTCATATCAAACAAATTGAGACAATGACACTGTGACACGACAGATCCCTAGTCCAAGTCTCACGCACTGCTGCACTTAATAGTGCACTCAAGGGTTACACGAGAGAAGAAGGTAAGAAAAGGAAAGGAAAATGATCACTTAGATCGTTTGTTCCAGCACTATGGAATTATCATGCCAATCTGGCATTCACAGTTATCATCACAGGCATACCAGTGATTCACTTTAGTCACATAAGTATACTTAACATCACGTGAACGCTCGAAACTATGCATCCATCGACACTCCAGACATTATCAACGTCATTTACTATCGTCATATCCTTTATGATATGACAGTCAAGACCTTCATATCAAACAAATTGAGACAATGACACTGTGACACGACAGATCCCTAGTCGAAGTCTCACGCACTGCTGCACTCAACAGTGCACTCAACACTTTGTTATACTTACCATTATATCAATCACACAAAGAAGACAGATAATAGATACCCTCAATGTTATAATTGTGTCATTGGCGAGACTAATTCAATTTCATAAGTAAGCTCTCTTCAACTTTAGCAAAAAGGACATCCGTGAAAGGAGATCAGGTAAACTAGAGCCCTGTGTCTTCTACTGTAATGCCCCGAGCTCCGCTGCTAGGACTCGTGGCGTTATGCCGTCACGAACCGGGTTCATGACAAGGCTAACTAAACCAAACGGGTCTAGAGGTACCGAGAGTCAAGGACAATACTTGCGATTCTTCAATTCAACCTGCTCAGCTAATGCAAGTCATGTTACATCATAAGTACGGAACTATTTAGTT
>JAOVYX010020985.1:0-16320 GCA_035668315.1 Drosera spatulata | reverse complement strand
TAATAAATGATCTGCATAGCTTCCGCTCTAAGTGTTGTAACTAAACAGGTATTTGGGACTGTAAGTTATGACTATAGTATTGTTTGTGCTTACCTTGACTACTGTATTCCTAAAACCTATTTGGTTGTTAGCCTTGTCACGGACCGGGTCCGTGACAGCATAACGCTCACGTGTCTTCCTACGTGAAAAGTCGGGGCGTTACAGCGCTGCAGGTTAAGTATCAGGTTCTGACTGAGGTCTCACCAGCGAAGATGTGGAAGAAATTAGAATCTGTGTATATGTCTAGATCGTTGTCGAATAAGTTGTATTTGAAGGCAGATCTATTCGACCTTAAGATGAAGAAGGGGGTAGATTTGAACGATCATATCGCCGAGTTTAATTAGCTTATGACACAATTGGGTAGTTTGGATATTAAGGTGGATGAGGAGGACCAGGCGTTGATTCTACTAAAGTCTTTTCCGAGTTCGTATGCTACCTTAAAGATAATATTACTTGTTAGTAAGGACAAGTTGAGTGTTGAGGAGGTAACTTCTGCAGTTCTTGATGTCAATAAGCTGAGCCCTTTCTGGTCTAGTCAAGGGGAAGGGTACTTGGTGAAATCAGAAAACAGAGGTAGAGGATAGCACAGAAATAAGGGTGGCAGAGGGAAATCGAGATCCAAGTCTCGATCAGGAAAACGAGATCTCTCTCAGGTTGAGTGCTACAAGTGCTATGAGAAGGGGCATATGAGAGCTCAATGTCCTCAAAACAAGAACAAGCAAGGAAAATCTTTAGACTCTACAAGGGTAGCTAAGGGTGTAGATGACATTAACGGTGATCTCTACGTGGTCTCTGGAGTTGCTGAATCCCATGAAATTGCACTAGCAGCTCGAGGTGATTATCTAAGGAACGAGTGGATCATGAATTCCAGATGCTCGTTCCATATGTGCCAGTTTAGAGATTGGTTTGATACTCTGACTCCGCACAGTGAAAAATCCGTGGTTATGGGAAATGACACGGTTTGCAAGGTGGCTGGGTTAGATACGGTGAAGGTGAAAATGCTTTATGGCATTGTCAGAACACTTGGGGATGTGAGGTATGTCTCAGACCTTAGGCAGAATCTAATCTCAGTTGGGACCTTGGACACTGGAGGCTGTGTTGTGTCAATCAGAGATAGCAAGATGAGAGTGCTGAAAGGGTTGTTGGTAATTATGAAGGCTGAACGGACAGGGAATCTATACAAGTTAATTGGGAGCACAGTGATAGGTGGAGCATCGGTTTCATCTAGTGGAGAGACAAATGAAGATGACACAAAACTTTGGCATCTTCATCTTGAGCATTTGAGTAAAGGAGGTATGTCACATCTTCACAAGAGGAAATTGCTCAAAAGTGTCAAGTATTGTGAATTGGACTTCTGTAGGTTTTGTGTATATGGGAAGCAGAAGTGGGTGGGCTTCAAGGCTTGATGTCTAGGGGCCTATCAGAGATATCACGAATGGTGGACTCAGTATTTTGTCAGCTTCATTGATGACTACTCAAGGAAGGTTTGGGTTTTCTTCATGAAGCATAAATCAGAGGTACTCGGCATCTTCAAACAGTGGAAAGCTCGGGTTGTGACTCAGACTAGGAAGAAGCTGAAGTACTTTAGATTAGATAATGGGACAGAATACAAGGATGATCAGTTTATAAAATTCTGCAAGGATGAAGGAATAACGAGACATTTCACAGTGAGGGGAACGTCAAAGCAGAACGTGGTGGCTGAGAGGATAAACAAAACATTGTTGGAGAGAGCGCACTGTATGAGGTTGAATGCGAATTTGTCTATGAGTTTCTGGGTTGAGGCAGTTAATACTGCCTGTTTTTTCATTAACAGGAGTTCTTCAGCAACCATTGATTATAGAGTTTCAGAAAAGGTATGGTCAGAAAAATCTGTTGATTATTCTATGTTGAGAATATTTGGTTGTTCTGCCTATGTCCATATGCAATGTTTTGAGAGGTCCAAGATAGATACAAGGTCTAAGAAATGCATCTTTCTTGGATGTGAAGACGGTATAAAGGGTTACAGGTTGTGGGATCCTGTAACAAAAAAAAAGGTGATAAGCAGGAATGTGATTTTTGATGAGAATCACATGGGCAAGCAAAAGGAAGGAGTTGATGGTGCGAGGGAGGAATCAGTTCAGGTGGAGCTTTCTAAAGTGTCAGAAGAGTAGGTTTTAGATCAACATCATCAGAATTCTTGTAATTCTGACCAGGTGGAGCACAGCAGGGAACAAGAAACTACAATTGTTCCAGAACAGCAGCAGGTGCCCTACAGCATTGCCTTGGGTAAAGGAAAGCGGAATCCAAAGGCACCTGAGAGGTATGGTTTCGAGGATATGATAGTCTTTGCTTTAGTGGCAGGTGACAGTGAATAAGGCAGTTACTCTGAAGCTGTTAAGACTGATAATCGCGATAAGTGGCTGACAGCTATGATAGAGGAGATGAAGTCACTTAGAAAGAATAAGACTTGGGAGTTGGTGATACTTCTAGAGGGCTCGAAACCATTTGGCTGCAAATGGATGCTCAGGATCAAGGAGGGCGGTAAATACAAAGCTCGGTTGGTAATTAAGGGATGCTCTCAGAAAGAGGGTGTGAACTACAATGAAATTTTATCTCCAATTATGAAGCACACCTCAATTAGACTGATTCTCGCATTAGTAGCAGCATATGATATGGAGATAGAACAGATAGATGTGAAGACAGCATTTCTTTAAGGGTATCTTGAGGAGACCATCTACATGGATCAATCCGATGGATTTGTAGAACCAAGCGAAGAAGGGTTGGTCTGCAGATTGAAGAGATCATTGTACGGCCTAAAGCAGTCACTTAGGAAGTGGTACAAGCGGTTTGACGGGTTCATGGTGACGCATGGGTACTCTCGATGTGAGTATGATTCTTGTATTTATTACCATTTTGTGGTGATGGTTCTGTTTTGTTACTCGGCTTATATATGGATGATATGCTCATTGCTGCTAAGAGCAAGAAGGAAATTCTTCGGTTGAAGAAGATGTTAAGCAAGGAGTTTGAGATGAAGGATCTTGGTGCTGCAAAGAAGATCCTTGGTATGGAGATTAGAAGAGACAAAGCAACGAAGAAGTTGTGGTTGATGCAACAGGCGTTGAAAAGGTTTTGGAAAGGTTTAATATGAGAGGTGCAAAACCTTTTTCCACTCTTTAGGTACACTATTCAAGTTGTTTGCTCAGTTGTGCTCAGACTCAGAAGAAGAGGTGGAGCGCATATCTTTTGTACAGTATACTAATGTGGTTGGGTGCCTAATGTATGCCATGATTTGTATCAGAACAGACATTGCTCAAGCGGTTGGTGTAGTCAGCATGTATATGGCGAATCCAGGTAGAGAGCATTGGAATGCTGTGAAGTGGATCTTTCGATACTTGACAGGGACTACAGATTGTGGCATCTTGTTTGATGCCTGAGTGCAAAGAGTGATATGGTTAGGATGGTTGATGCTGATTATGCTGGTGACTTGGATTCCAGAAGGCCTACGAGTGGGTATGTTTTTACTTTTTGTGGTGGACCTGTGAGCTGGAGATCTATGTTGCAGGATGTGGTTGCGTTGTCTACCATGGAAGTAGAGTATATGGCATTGACAAAGGGTGGAAAAAAGGCATTATGGTTGAAGTATCTGATTGAGAAATTTGGGTTTAAGCAAGAAAAAGGTGTTCGCATGTTATGTGACAGTCAGAGTGCGATCTACTTGGCAAGGAATCAGGTGTACCATGCTCGGACAATGTATTTTGATGTACGTTATCACAAGATTAGAGAGTGTTTGACTTCTGGGGTTGTAGATCTATAGAAAGTTCACACCAAAAAAAATACGACAGATATGCTTACTAAGATAGTTCCTAAGATCAATTTGAGCGTTGCTTAGACTTGATCAACGTTTCTTCATGCTGAGTTTGTGGTGGAGCATCCCCACCATGCGAAGGGGGATGCGAGGACGTGCCAGGCTGTGGCACGGGAGTTCGCTACTGAGTTGGTCTGGTATGGATCGTGAAGTAAATGTCAAAGATGAAGATTGTTATTTTTGACATTTATCTCCTATAAATATGTCCTTATTGTGTAGAAAAATAAGGAGAGAGAAAATTATGGTTTCCAAGAGTGATACACAGAAGAGAGAGTGATCTCAAAAAGAGAAATTATTGTAATCTGACTTCTTGATTAGTGAGTTTTCTCTTCCTGTGGGTTTTTCACACGTAAATTTGGTATCATTTTTTGTTCTTGTTTATTATCAGTTATGCTTATGAATTGATCGATTGCCTGCTGGATTAAAATTCTGGAATTATCTTGAGTGTTAAATCACAACAGGAAGGATATATGGTTGTGATCGAAACCACTATGTGAAGAGTTTTCACGCTTATACTCAGTTTGTCAAAGCAGGCGGTGATCAGTGATATGGGAGTTTGGGATGGCGAACAATGGATGTGGCAGGTTTTATAGCTTAGGAGACTGTTTTGTATGGGAGCAAGAAGTCTATGCTCGATTGATAGGCTTATTGGATCAGGTTTCTTTGGGAAGAGATACGGATGATCATTTCGTATGGAAATTCTCATCAGATGGGGTGTTTTCTACACGCTCATTTTGTACGCAAGCTCAACAGACTAGAGGGGCAGGTGTTTTGAATGTCTTTAAAGATGTTTGGCAAGATCTTATTCCGCCGAAAGTTAAAGTATAGGTTTGGCTTATGCTTACGGGATGGATCGCAGCAAGGAGCTGGTTGGCTAGTTAACAGATAATTTCCTCCGACTTGGATGTATGTCCGTTTTGTGGATGTCAACAAGAGGATGTGCAACACCTGTTTTTGTTTTGTCAACAGGTTTGGTCGGTTTAGGATTTGTATTTTAATTAGTGGGGCGTTGAATGGGTTAAGCCGACAACTATCAAGGATTTGTTCGAGGTTTGGACTGATGTACGATGGAGCAAGGAATGGAGGAAGGTATGAGTGTCCTTATTTTTTTGCCATCACCTGGTCGATTTGGATCTGTAGAAATGATGTTGTTTATCGAAATAAGCAGGGGCGGATCTATATTAGGGCTGGGAGGCCAAGTGACCCCCCGACTTTGAGAAGAGTAAAGAATAGGAATGAGTAGTTGGGTGTTATTTTCAATTGAAGAGTAGTGGCTGGGGCTTTGTTGTCCATCCAGGTGCACAATTGCTCAAAGATGAAACCTAGTTAGGGTTGAAAATGAACGAGATGACAAATTTAGGCCTATCATTTTGTGCCAGTGTCAATGGGCTGACATAAAATTGAATGACCGTATGTTTTTCTAAACTTTCAACATCTTTTATGGCTTGCTTTTGCCATCTCATTAAGCATACCTAATATTTTTTCTGGTGTTCTTTCTTTTTAATTTTTTTAAAGATATTTTCTAATAATGAGCTTTCTAAAATTGAAAAGAAAAATTGTACAATGATGCAGATATATAAGTAGAAGAAAATACTTCTACAAACATTCCAAAATTTTCATTTGTGTTTTTGATAAAATTTTGAAAACTATGAGGCATTTTAAATGATCTTATATCACACTATTAGTTTGGAACAAAAAAAACTTGGATTTGTGGTTCCACTTATAAAACATCATTTCTATTTCTTTCTTCTTTTTTGTATTTTTTCCTAATCAATACTTTTTTTACATCAAAGTGCTACAGAGTAAAAATTACAATCATAATTGAGAGTAAAAAATTTCATTGGTCTTTAAAAGTTGACCCCCCCGATTCTTCGTTCTGGATCCGCCACTCGGAATAAGCACCCCGATTGGAGTAGTGTATGTGAGATTATCTTGCTTCGACTATGGCATTAGGTGAAAGTATGTTGGGATGATTTTCAGATTGATGTGAATTCCTTTATTAATCCAGCAGGGGGTGTGCGAAGTTTATATGCAGGAAGCAGGCATGAGTCTCGATGTTTAATTCAGAATAGAAGTTTGTTGTTGGAAGGGTAGAAGCTATATTGTTGCTGGATGGATAAAATCTGTTTTGTTACTTTGTAATCTTGTTGGTTGGATTGTATTTTGAACTCCAGATAACTGCATCTCTGTTTTGTGCTGCAGCTTGAGGTTATTGCCCATGTACTTCATTTATCCGGAAAAAAAAAAGATATTAGAATAGAGATTGGATAAATTAGATTATCTACAGGGTTGTTCTCTCTACATTCTATAACGGTATTATATAGCTATATTTTTTTCTTACTTTTATGTATTGTTTAGACTCAAAAACGATGTTGACAATTTATAGTTGGTTCTTTGGTTCAAAACAGATTAATTAAGTGGATCTTTAGTAAGAAAGAAACAATCATATCATCAGGACATAAGTGATTCAATTCCTTCCAACCATGCTCTCTCACATTGGGAGGCAGATCCTCTGCCGTTGTTGCTGTACTGTTGTTGTCATTGTTGGATTTTTTTAAATTTTTTTTTCTTGCATTCAAAAAATCTGAAAAAAAAAATTATAATCCTTTTAAGAAAATATCAACCCTAAAAAAATAAAAATTTAAAAACTTAATAAAAATAACTCCCCAAAAATTATACCAATAAAAAACCAAATAAAAATATTCCAAACAAACCTGAACTGTTGGATCCAAAATCCAACGATCCAGATCTTGTGTTATTAACAGTCCAATTGCAGAGGATCCCAATTCCTCACAATGTGTTCGAACCAATTGGGAATGAACCTTACTGTTCCTGCATATCATAATCTATAAAAACAATTACGGAGAAGTGCTATAAAAAGAATTCTATTACCCATTGTTGCAATCGTATTTTTTTAATTATCAATCAATCACTAAAAAATTAAAACTCCAATATTATTCTTTCATCAAAAAAGAAAAGTGAATATTTCATCAATCAATTACAACAATAACATTTCTTAAAAGGAAATAAATATACAATAATATCTAAACCCTAACCCTAATTTTTTGATCTAATGTTGCATAGTCGTCGTCGCCATTATTGTCGCCATCATCAAACAGTACATTTAAGGATGAAAACAATGCTCCTTCGGGTAGAAAGAGTGCATAAGAATGAACTACAAGTTCGTCCTTGGAACAAACAGCGTACACGTACAATGCGCATTGTTGCAAACAGTACGTAGAAAACTCAATCACAACACTCACCCCCAGTAACACAGTACGTATGTGGATAGACTCAGTGCGCATGTACGATGATCGCTGTGCACCTTCCCCGACCCTCCTTGTCCTTTCCCCGACCTCGTCGGAGGCGACAACAAATCAATCGTCTCTTCCATTGCTCACTGGACCCAGAACAACAACTCGCCCTGTCCTAAGGATGAAAAATGTCCCTAGAAAGAGTGCGTCCAAACGAAGTATAACTTCGTCCTCGGAACAAACAATGCACATGTACAATGCGTATTGTTACAAAACTGCTAAAAATTATACGTCCAAAAAATGATCACTATCACGAACAATCAAGCACGACGAGCAATCAAAATAATAAAGGAGTGCAAACAATACTAGATCTTTACGTGGGAAAAACCCTCAAGGAGAAGAAAAAAACCCATGGGAAAACAATCATTAATCAATAATTAGATTACAACGATCGTCTCTACGCAAACCCACTCGATCACGTTTGTGTTTCGCTCATCAAACCCTAGAGGAATCTCTATGAATTGATCTCACATTCTCGTGCGTCCAAGTCCTAATAACATAGGGTATTTATAGGCCTTGAACAAGACATCAAAATATAAAGACGGACTTGAATCTGTCGTAAATCGTGCCTGGGCGTGGGAAGGACGACGTCCAGGCGTAATGCAGTTTCTCCTGAAACTGTGTTAGCGAGCATCGGGCAGCGCCCTGGCATGACTTCCTTCTGCACTCGGACGCTTTTTCAAAACACCTAGTTAGGTGTTTTGCAGCAGAGTCTGTGCCCGAGCGTGAATAACGTCTGTGCCTGGGTACTTTGACGAACATCCTGAACACTGGTTTCGTCTACCTTCTTGATCCCTTAACGACTATTTCAACAATCTCCACCTAGTCATAAGGAGCACTAAAACTGCTTTCAACCTTTGAACCACAACAAGCAACGATCGAATAACGTCGTACCTTGAACCCGGGCACGACCTTTGCATCCCTTTTCATGTAGTAGGAGATGCTCCACTACGAACTCAACAAGTGGTGATGTTGATCAAGTCCAAGCAATACTTGAGCTTGATAGTTGTTACGACCTTGGTAAGCATATCCACGACATTCTCCTTAGTGTAAACCTTCACCAAGTCTATGTCTCAAGAATCAACCCATTCTTGAATCTTGTGATACCTAACATTATTATGCTTCGTCTAAGCATGATAGACCTGATTCTTCGCCAAATAGATTGCACTCTGACTGTCACATAACAATTGAATACCATTTTACTTGTAACCAAACTGCTCAACTATACCTTTGAGCCATAAAGCTTCCTTACCACCTTCTGTCAATCTCATGTATTCCGCCTCCGTAGTTGACAACGCAACAATATGCTACAATACAAATCTCCAACAAATCGGCCCTGCACAGAACATGAAAACATATCCACTCGTAGACCTTCTTGAATCTCAGTAACCTACATAATCTGAGTCAACTAAGCCTACAACTCTGCTCTCAGCCTTGTAGCCATTAAACATTACGCCATAATCTCTAGTTTCAGCCAGATAACGAAGAATCCACTTCACAACATTCCATTGCTCTTTACCTGGATTCGTCACATACCTTCTAACTACTCCAACAGCTTGAGCGATATCGAGACGAGTATATACCATGGCATACATGAGATATCCAACCATATTAGCATACGGTACTCGAGACATGTACTCCACCTCTTCTTCTGATTCGGGACACATCTGTGATAACAAATTGAATTGACCTCCCAATGGTGTAGAAACTGGTTTAGCATCCCGCATGCTAAATCTCTCCAAAACCTTCTCAACATAGCTTCTTTACGTCAACCACAGCTTCTTACCTCCCCTATCTTTTCGGATTTCTATCCCAAGGATCTTTTCGGATTTCTTCATGTTGAACTCCTTGCTCAACATCTTCCTCAACCTGATGTTCTTCTTTTCCTTCGCAACTATCAGCATGCCATCCACATAGACACTTAACAGCACAATTGAACCATCATCGCAAAATGAATAGTAAACATAAGGATCATACTCACAACGGGAATATCCATGTGTTATCCTGAAACCATCGAATAGCTTATACCACTGCCTAGGAGACTGCTTCAGGCCGTACAACGATCTCGTCAACTTGCACACCCAGTTTTCTTTACCAGGTTCTACGAACCCTTCTGACTGCTACATATAGATGGTCTCCTCTAGGTACTCATGAAGAACAGCGGTTTTCACACCAAGCTGCTCTAATTCCATATCATAAGCTACTACCAGTGCAAGTAGTAACTGGATCGACGTATGTTTCACCACTGGAGAAAAGATGTCGTTGTAGTAAATACCCTCTTTTTGAGAGTATCCCTTAACCACCAAACGACCCTTGTATTTCTGTCGCTCCTTAATTCTAGACACCCACTTGCATCCAACTGTCTTCGACCACTTTAGAAGTTCCACCAACTCCCAAGTCTTGTTCTTTCTAAGTGACTCCATTTCTTCTACTATAGCCACCATCCATTTATCACGATCAATGGAACTAATGGTCTCCTTGTAGCTACTAGGATCATCGTCGCCTACAACCAAGACAAAAGAAACCATATCTTCGAAACTAAGTTTTTCTGGAGCTTTAGTATTGCATTTACCCTTTCCCAAAGCTTTGCTGTAGGATTGCTATGCGAGCTGTTCAACAAGTTGTTTTGCTTGAACTGAATCACATGGAACCTGAACTTCTGTCTGAGACTCATCTTGATTTGCTGCTTGAGACACTTTTTGAAGTTTCAACTCAATTGCTTTTTTCTCTACACTGTCTTCCTCTTTGGTTTTGTCTAGCATATGATCTTCATCAAAGACCATATCTCTGCTTACAACTTTCTTTCTAGCTACTGGATCCCACAATCTATAGCCTTTCATGTCGTCCTCATATCCAAGAAAGATGCATTGTTTTGATCTAGCATCTAACTTGGACCTCTCAATACTCTACAAATGAACATATGTAGGACAACCAAATATTCTGAAATCAGAATAATTAATAGATTTTCCTGACCATACCTCCTCTGGAACTCTGTAATCAATTGCTGATGAAGGACTCCAGTTGATGAGATAGCAAGCTGTGCTAACAGCTTCCGTCCAGACACTCTTTGACAAACCCACATTCAATTGCATACAATGAGCTCTTTCCAACTAAGTTCTGTTCATCCTTTCACCTATCCCATTTTGGTCCGGTGTTCCCCTCATAGTAAAGTGCCTCGTGATACCTTCATCCGTGCAGAATTTTTAAAAACTATCTTCTTTGTATTCTGTGTCATTGTTTGACCTAAAGTACTTCAGTTTCTTCCCTGTTTGTGTTTCTAACTTTGCTTTCAATTTCTTGAAGATACTGAATACTTACTGATTTGTGCTTCATGAAGAATTCCCAAACTTTTCTCGAGTAGTCATCAATTAACGTCACAAAATAATGAGCTCCACTATTTGACACATCCTTGATAGGTCCCCAGACATTGGAATGGACATAATCAAGAACATCCTTCGATGTATGTGAACCCGCCTTGAAGCTAAATTACTTCTGCTTCCCATGCACACAAAACTTATAGAAAACAACATCACAAGTCTTGACACCCTTAAGCACTTGTTTCTTGTAAAGATGTGCCATACCACCTTACTCAAGTGCCCAAGATGCATGTGCCATAACTCTGCATCATCTCTGCTAGAATTCTGACTAGATGAAACTGCCACTCCACCCACTACAGTGCTCCCGATCAAGTTATACAGATTCCCAATCTTCTAGCCTTTCATCACTATTAGTGAACCCTTCACGACCCTCATGATCCCATCTCTAACTGATACACTACACTTTGCAGCATCCAATGCACCAACAGAGAGTAAATTCTTTCTAAGTTCTTATATGTAACATACATCAGACAATATCCTAACAATCCTGTCAAACATTCTAACTTTCACAGTACCCACTCCGGTCACCTGACAAGCTGCTAGGTGTTAATGTATCAAACCAGTCCCTATGCTGACACATATGAAACGAACAACCAGGATTCATAAGCCATTCTGAAGTTAGATCGTTACCTTTCACAGCCTAGGACATGACATGGGACTCTTCAACAGCTAAAGCTACATAAAGATCACCTTCATTAGCATCAGACTCATCTGTAAACCACATTCGCGGAACTTGACAACTTCTTTCCCTTATTCTTGTGTTGAGGATATTGAGCTTTCATATGTCCCTTCTCATGACACTTGTAGCATTCAACCTGGGAGAGATCTCGATTCCCTGATCGAGACTTAGAACGTGACTTCTCTCGAGCACCCTGCTTTCTAAACTGACCTCGACCTCTGTTCTCTGACTTCAGCACATACCCTTCACCTTGACTGGACAAACCTGAAGGATTCAACTTGTTGATGTCAAGAACAACTGCAGTGACCTCATCTACCCTCAACTTGTCCTTCCTAACAAGTAAGGTAGTCTTCAAGGTCGAGTACGAACTAGGAAGAGACTACAGCAAAATCAATGGTTGATCATCATCATCCACCTTTACACCCAAGTTAGCCAACTTGATGCGACTGTCACAAGGCGTGCAAAGTTAAATCCTGACTACACTACTCGTAACAGAATTAGTATGGAGTTCAAAGGGATAAGATCGGAAAGGATACTCTGAATCATAGAATTCGAATGAAATCTACGATCAACCAAGATTTCTCGAATTGGAAAAAGAGTCCGAAGAAAGGGTTCGATCCTCTTCTTTTGATTTCTCGAACGGAGGGATCCGTGAATCAGGATCCTGATACATATAGATACAGATGGTTCAATGAGAGAAAAAATATCCAGTTCGAGAACCCTTTTCAAGTAGTCTTCGATTGATTACGTATTAATCCATATTCAATTGAACTTCCAGCGAGAGTCGCTGAACTTCATCACTTAAGACGGATCATCGCGGAGAAGGATAGGCTAACCTCCTTCACATTACAGAGGAATAAAAATAGGACTTGTCACTAGAGTCTTCTCTGTGGCAAGTCGAGTCGATTCCACAAGAAACGGATATATTCAACAGACTTTGTGTCAATCACTTAAGATGTAACTTAATATGATAGAGATAGGAGATTTGTAATTGAATATGAAATAACGATAACTAAAATGGCAAAGAGAATATTAAAAGATTAGACTAATTTGATTTAATCGGGAATAAGGTGTATGACAATGTATTTCGATTCATTCATGGGATTTCTTCATCGATGTTAATTTTCTCTTCCTAGATCCTTTTTGATGTATATTGTAGCTAGATGAAACCTAACTAATGTTATATATAAATTACGACAGCCAGATGAGAATAAACTATCAAGTAACAATAATCAACCCAAGCAAGATGAGAATATACCTAGACCAATTAATGTTGCATTGTATCATAACTCAACATATCATAACATTGAATAGAAGAGAATAATTCATTATGACGAATCATGACATGAATACTTTAGATTATACAAAAGAGAATAATATAACCTATAGCTTGCTAACATGTATTATCAAAAGAGAATGATAATTGCCATGATTGATATTTCAATGTTTAGAATGGCCTAAACTATATCATGTCATATCAATGCTATAAATAAGATAAACTCATTCATGACCAAATCAATCCAGATCAATAGAAAATATGAAGAACATGCTCAATCTCAAAAATCCCAGAGAATTATCTTCAATACATTGTCACACAAGAGATCTACGCTACGATCATGATAAGAAACAAAGCAATAAGAAGAGACAATCCAAGATCCATTGTGAAACTAGATAAAAAGTCGATGAACATTGAGAATAAACCCAAAACCCAAATAAGAATAGAGCTTTGGTGAAGATCCCAACGATCGTGACTCAATCTCGATATTCCGGATGGTTGTAGATCAACCGTCTTCGTCTCAGATCTACTTCAAGGGTTTAAACGTGCGTTGTTTCCCTAGCCGTATAAAAGCAATCCTCTCTTCTCCGTTGTTATTTTTTTATGTGGAAGACATAGTATATAGGGGAGAAGGATAACAAATAATCCCCATAAATCTCTGATTCAAATTAAACAGTTTGAACACTTGACACGGCCATGTCTAGCTGACACGGCCGAAATTGACTCGTGCTTCGAAATTTCATTGTTTTTTTTTTCTTCTTGAGGCCGACATGGCCGTGTCCTTATCAAACGGCCCAAGCCAGGCCATGCTTTGTGAGGAAACAAACCTGGAACACGATCGTGTTTGAATGCAGACTTCACCTCCTTGGCCGTGCTTCACCAAAATACATATATAATCATCAACTTTACACCAATAATCACTTCGAACACTTCCAAACTATTATACATCACATTCTAGAGCTTCAAAACATCTTCCAATCATCACAATTGTTAACATAACTCTTCTATCGATATTTTACAATAAAGACAGAATTTTCGGCAATACCACGCTCTAAAAGTAAAACCAAACTAAATAGATTAAGTAGATCATAAAAATAAAACAAAACATAGGTTTAAGAATGTAAAATAATGTGTGTTTTGACACACATCACCAACCGAGTAATCAACCGATTAAACTCTGCTATATGATGATTCAAATCAGCTCCTTTCTTCATCTTCAGATCAAACAAGTCAATCTTCAAGAAGAGCTTATTTGATAATGATTTCAACATGTAAATTGACTCCAGCTTCTCCTAAATCTTCTTAGGAGATGTCTCCGTCATCACCTGGTACTTCACAGTTGGCACGAGACTAAGTCGAATCGTGGATATAGCCTATCTTAAAGTTCCTCCCAATCATCATCCTGCATCTCAGTAGGCTTCTCTCTCTTCAATGCTTTGTATAACCCTTATTGCACAAGGATATCTTGAATGGTACTTTGCCATATGCTAAAGTTTGTCTTTCCATTGAACGACTTGATCTCGAACTTAACAACATTTACCATCTTTTCAAACGCACAAGATCCAACAAACCCTAGTCCTTGAATATCCACTTCGACAAACCAGAACTCAAAAATCGAATCTTTATCCGCAAGATTCAATCTTTCCCTCGTCCTCGTAACCTTTCTCTGATCCCACTTGTTAGAAATTATGCGTCCAAAAAATGATCACTATCACGAACAATCAATCACGACTAGCAATCAAAATAATAAAGGAGTACAAACGACACCAGATCTTTACTTGGAAAAAACTCTTAAGGAGAAGAAAAAACCCATAGGAAAATAATCACTAATCAACAAACAGATTACAGTGATCGTCTCTATCCAAACTCACTCGATCAAAAATCTGTATGAATTGATCTCACAATCTCGTGCATCCAAGACTTAATAACATAGGGTATTTATAGACCTTGAACAAGATATCAGAATCAAAAGACGAATTTGAATCTGTCATAAACTGCGCCGGACGTGGACAGGACGGTGCCCGAGTGTAATCCAGTTTCTCCTGAAACTGTGTTAGCGAGCATCGGGGAGCGCCCTGGTATGACTTCCTTCTACGCTCAGACGGTTTGTTAAAACACCTGATTAGGTGTGAATAACGCCTATGCCCGGACGTTTTGACGAACATCCTGAACACTGATTTCGTTGACCTTCTTACTTCCTCAATGACTATTTTAACAATAACCATCAAAGATTCCTGATACCACCATGAACTTGCATCTTTTGGCATATTCAATGTCTTTTGGATCTATATCAGCACTACCCCCACGTATAAATCCACAATGGACCTGAGGAGTAGCATATTAGGAAATCAGAACCCATAAACAAAGAACCGAACTATGCTTCCAAGTGGTGCCTGAAATTTCAACTGCCCTGCTTCATACTTCAATTTTTTTTCCAAAAAGAAAAAAAAAAATCTACTTCTGTTCGGGAATTGGGTAATATGTAAGAGGGGAAAATCTCCATTCAAACGAAAAACTATGCGGCTCTACTTCCAAGTATTATGTCTCGCCTTGCTCGACGCTGTCGGCCCCGTCATCCTCCGGTCCAGCCCCAATCCTAACCCTCCTCTTCTTGTCGGATAAGATAATGTTGATGGGGCTCTTCGGAAATTCTGGTACCTTGACGCTGCTGAAAAGGAAAAATTGGGGAGAAATTGAGGGCAAGAATGTGTGATAAGGATAATGAGATATGGAATTTGCGGGTTTGGGGTGAAATTACGGGATTAAAGAGGTTGGTTGCTGTGGCGGCGACGGAGACAGTGAGAAGGGAAGGATTTGGGGGATTGAATGCCTAGAGTCCTGATCTGAAGATTTGGGAAAAATAAGATGTGATAAATTAGGATTTGATTAAAACAGAAGAAAAAAATGAAGGATTTAATTGAGATACGAATTTAAAATATTGTATTTAATTGAAAGATAAATTAGATCAATCTGTAAAAAATGAAGGATGATTTTTTTTTCAAAAAATGAACCAATCCAATACAAAACACTAAAAGATTCCACTCATCCGTAATTAAAAAAAAAATCATATTTACAGGTGATTTTCTCTAATCTATATAGAGTTCTTATCTTAAGTTTGGATCTAAAAGCAATGCTTGAATTATTCATCTTTTTCGACAATCACACTGTAATAAAACGAAAAAAATTTATTTTCCGGATTGTCATTTTTATTATAAATTCGAATTCGTTATTAAATTTTGAGAATTTTCATATATTTAGTTCGACGAACAGTTGAAATAATTATACCAAATATAAACCTAAAAGATAACGCAATCATAATTATCCTAATCCGACCAACCACGGAATAACACGTGACGGCCTTATCTCTTTCCTCATCCTCCCTATTTTCCTGATTCTCTACACGGTTTCCCGGACACCACCACTGTCTCCGTCGAACATCGCCGCCCGCCGCCACCAGCACTGCTGATGTGGATGAAATTACACATCATTTTTGTTTTGCTGTATTTTTAAGAATCTGTTTTGGTGTGAAAAACAATGAAAAGGGAAGTTTGGAGGAATAGTTAGACGTGATGTGAATAGAGGTGAAGATTGACTTGTGATTATATTCTTTTGACATGTATTTGGTGCTTAAAGAGGCAATCTGATTACTTCAATGCTCGAGCTATAGGATTTTTGATTAGCTATAGGATTTCTTATTTTTGCTAGTTTTTTCTGCATTTCACATTTCTTTCTATGTTTTGAGTCTAGACTTTGCTTAGGGACAAGCAAAGGTTTAGCTTAGGGGAATTTGA